>JARHVA010006894.1:792500-808032 GCA_037957365.1 Torreya grandis
TGTAACCAAAAATGGTTTCAATATAATATAACTCTCTAAAATACTACATATCCAAAAGATCATGTGATGATTATAATATTTATTTCTTTCCAATTTATTGCATATGCTATTTATATATTAAATGTAAGATGTGAATGAGAGATTGTTAATGGTGGAGTAAAAGTTCATATATTTCCCCAAGTTACACCAACCCTTATCACTCATTTGAGGATAACTAACATATTAATTTTATATTTAATAATTATGTTCACATAAAAAATAAAACCTTGGTAACACATAAACAAAATGAGGAATTCACCTGAAGCATGAATATGAGACACTCTAACCCCCCTACAAAAGTGAACTGAGGTGATGTGGTATAAATATTAATAAATTTTATTCTCATAATTATGGGTCCTAAAATATAAACGCAATGAGATACCCATGTATAATTAAAAATAAAAATAATAATGAATTTGTTGAGTTAAACATGTGTTTAATATGAATCTAAATTAACTTTCACTTATTTAATCATGTGAACAATAATTAATATTGGTATGTGTTCCATCTGAATGAAATACATGGTTAAATTATTATTAAAAAAAAATAATATATAGATCCTCCTATAAATAATTAGATAACATACTTGAAATATTTCTAAGGAAAACCATTATGATACCTTATTGAAAAGTACAACATAGCCTATGGATATCCAACATAGACCACTAACATAAATTATTTAGACAATAGAAATATTCACCAATAAATATTCACTATATTGATTATGTAATATACAATGTATGTGTGTAACCAATAATGGGTTCACTATAACAATAATATATAAAATACTACATCTTCACTAGCACAATAATTGACTCTAAGCTTCATGTATTTTAAAAATGACACAAAGGGTACTTATGTATAAAATGTAAAATGCAACTAAGAGATTATTATTGTTGGAGTAAAAGGTGAGATCATTTTCTAAGTTACAACTAAACCTTCTCACACATGTGAGGATGAATACAAAAATATTTTTTGACACATAAAAAATCACACCCTTGTAACACATCTACCTAAGGTGGACTTCACATCAAGTGTGGATATGACAAACCCTAAATTATTTTGAGTTAGACCATATAATTTTGTTGTCAAACATTTAAATTAACTACTCAACTTATGTTAAACCAACTAAATATATTACTCATATATCTACAAATCATTATATCTCCATTCCTATCTCTTAGACACCAAAATGAAGATCAAATAGTTTTATTAATGAAACTGACGTAAGGTTAATATTATTGACCCTTAACCAACAATGAATTTTATCAAAAATAAATCATTCCTACATGTTTATCCATTTTCATAGTGGGTTTTGGTGTGATAAAATATCAAACTATACCCATATAAATTAAAAAATAGTTCTTAACTTATATATCAAGAATACATAAACTACTACACATTAATAAAATATGCTCTATTCTTCTTATATTAAAAATCAATTCTTAAGATAATTCATCAACCAAGTATAAATCACACCAAGACAAGTTAAGAGAAAATGTTTTAGAGTATTGAAATATATTATATGTACACTCATACATAAAATGAGCACAATATCACATTTACATTAATTCCAAGAGACACATGTGGCTTTAACTCCCTCTCCAAAATATGAGATATGTAGGCAGTAGTCATGAATAAGGGTAATTATGGTCATCTTATTAAATTAAAATTCAAGTGTTTTAATAGGTTTTTACCCTTTATAATTGTATATATGGGTTCAAGTATAGTTAAATATATTTATATAGTTTTTCACATAGTCAATCTTTAATATGACACACAAAATGTTATAGCAAGTAAGTAAAGAAATATGTATAGTCACAGATAGCCAAATAAAATTAGGATATTAACATTTAATTTAGTTACTATCATAAAAAATTTAAACCCAAATGATGTAGGGGACCCTAAACACCTACATAGTTAGTTATATATCCAAGTGACTCTTAGGTTTGCTTTTAAATTGTTGCCACTGTCAAAATTTATTCACGGTTAATAAGTGATCCAGGTAAAATAAGTATATTGATATCTTTATATTTTTTTTATAATTTTCCCATGATAATTTTAAAATATGTTTTACAATTTTATAATTATTTTCATGCTTAATTTTTTACCCTATTTTTAGTCTTAGAAAGCATGTTAGGATATAAACTAGTGTGTGAATTAGGATAGATATATAACATTCAAGCATACATCTGAATGTAAAATACTAGAATATATTGGAATGATATGAAATATAACCTATGATAAATATTTTAATTACAACAAAGGGATAAGTTATTAAATTTTTTTACTATAGCTATATAACGATAGTGGAAAATAGACTAAAGTAGGCATGCCATTCATCTAAATCCACAACTATGTTTCTATATATGCAAGATAAATTCCATCAACCTTGAGTTAAAATTTATTATAAATAATGACATTTAGGGGTTAATAATAACCTAATGGAGGTTTTTTAATTATGTCTCTAAGTTAACCAAAGATGTTGATGAGGTATCATGTATACTAGAATGTCAATGACAAAGTGTGATTCAATGAGATTCAATCTTCCTACATGGTTATTTAGTGTTTAACATATTAAGGTAGTTTATGGATGATATTTATGGTATGTAAATGTTATAGAGACCCTATGGGATGTTATGGCTACTTATAATGCTTATGGAAGTGAACAAAATTCATTAGATCAACCATATGATCGGCTAAGCTAAAGTAGTCATCTTGACAAATAAAACTAAGTGAGAATATTGATGACATCATATCTCACACATATGAATATTTCAATATAAATTTGATACATGGATGGATTCCCCTATGTGCGGAGATCATATGGATCAATTTTTAGGCCTAGACATGGAGCATAGCAAAAGTTATTAAGGTAAAAAGTTGGTTTCTCAAATAGATTTTACTAAGTTCTTATACTTAACCATATTTTCATTAATTAAATCAAATATCTAACGATGAGTAATTTATCTGATCGGATAAGGATCCAATGGAGCATGTGATCTTGTTATATAGAGATCAATAGTGTAAGTGAAGCCAAATTATCAAATTATGCTCAAAAGGCACACACTTATGACAATTTTCTTAATCTTATTAAGTTGATAGTATATTAATGACATGTGAGTGCTCATATAGATGGAGATAAATGGAGTTTATTGAGTTAAAAAGTCAATGTGCATAGAAGGCATGCATAGTTACCAAGTGGCACAATCATGGAAGAGAGGATCTTAGATCAATGTTGAGAATTTTAAGATAAAGACTAGGATGATTAAATGAGATTGATAGTTCAGATTTGGTAAAAATTTATAGGGAGCATGAGATGAGATCAAAATATCTGATTTTAACATTTGCTTAGTAGGCATTAGAATTTAAATATTCAAATTTGTGAAGGAAAAATAATCTATAGTTTTTGAGTTATATCTTTTGATCCAAGATAAATTTCATCATGGTATAAAAGGTAAAGTTGTAAATAAAATCAAGTTAGATCTATAAATTTTTATTATAATATTTTTATATTCATACAATTGTATATATTAATCTTTAACATTTACTATGTGTTTGACTATGTTCTACAAGTGATCTAAGAAGGATATTTGAGTTGTTCTTGATAGTATTTTGATGTATCAAGATGAAATAACTATTGAATAGTGGTATACACTTCATGAATACTATTTTTATGGATTTTGAAATTTTGAATAATCCATATTTTGTATGCACAATTGATTAGGAGTTGACTATGTTTGTTGAATGCACTGGCAATTTGAGTGACCATCTTGTAGAGGCAAGTTGAAGGTGTTCTAGATATAATTGAAGAAAAAATGAGTATGAAGATGTTTTATAAGTCTCAAAGGATTATGAAAAATTATTCTATGTCATGATATGCCCCTGATCAGTTAAGGAGATTCAAAATATCTTGGTTGTATTTTAACTATGTATGACTAGTCTAACTAGTCACTTTGAGAGAATTGAATTAAGTGCTTAGAGATTGTGTTGAAGTATATAAAGCACATGAAGTTGTATGTAAGGTCATAAGGGGTTTAAAATTTTTATATAATCATATGTAAATGTGAAATATTTTATTATTTTCTTTATAAGTTTGAGAATGTGTTTTTAGTGTATGAAAGCCTAAAGACCAAGAAGACATAATTGTTAGGTTCATGTGTTGAGTTGGTATTCCAGGTGGAATGAAACCATATGAGAGTAAGAAAGGGAATATTGGAGATATGTTTGATGTGTTTGATTAATTGTTAAAGGATTAAGGTGGTATAAGTAGTCTCACATGTAACATGTGAGTATGAAGGCCTAATGTTTTTAGGTCTCACCAAGACCTAATGATGGGTTGGGGCTAAGTAGGTGATGGTTGAACTATAAGAATGGATTTGAATTGTCTTTGATTGATATAAGTATTAAGGTTTAATTAAAGTATTTTGGCTGACCAAGAAGATAATATTATTGAAGACTCTATAAAGAATGAAAGCAAATGTGATGGTTTCTAGACTTGAGCATGTAGAGCTGAGTTGTTGTGAGTGTGTGTGATATGTGAAGGTTCTGAGAGTTGTGTGGATGCCATGAGAGATAAATTAGAGTGTGGATTAAATGTATTAACTTTTGGTTATAATTTTATTATTAAATTTATAGGTTTGATGCATGATAATAAGTGAAGGTTTTATCCATCGGATTGAGAAGCAATCAAGAGTTCTATCGGTGTTCTTTTCATAGATGTTCTGTTAGTGATCAACATCTTAGGAAAGTTGGTTATTGTCATCTTAATGGGTTGCTGATCCTTGTGAAGTGTGTGATTCACTAAATTATCTTGTTTTTAATCATATTATAAGATAATTAGTCCATGTGTTTGCAGGCTTTAGAGTGGTTTTTCTCCCCCAAAAGGGTTTTCCACATAGATCTTATGTTATCTTCTTTATTTCGTGTTTATTAATATGAGTGCATTATTTTATTCTTGATTTATTATGGTGTATTAATAAGGGTTTGAAGGATTTATATTTAATTTTTTATTTATCTTGATTCATTGATCCACCTCCCTCTCAGTGACTATACCTCTAATAATTGGTATTAGATCAGGACCTTCTATACAAGGTTAACCACTTGAAGGTAATCTTAGTTACAATGATAAGTTCTCAGTGTTTCTCTATTAATCAATATTTTTTACTTAATGGATCCAATAATGATTTATGGAGTGCAATAATGAAGACCTACATCATACCCTTAGGGTTTGACACTTGGAAATTTGTTTTAGATGTCTATTTCATGCCACCTACTCCTCCAACTAGTGTTGTAGACAAGAAGCTAAGTGAGAATAATTACAAATCTATGAATGTTATCATTTGAAGTATTTCTAATGCTAAGTTCATTAAGTTAATTATAGTCATATAAAATGTGAAAATTGGTAACTTGATTGTGTTTAATGACATCCAACCCATTAGGTTCCTCTTGCTTACTCTCATGACCCTCCTAGGCATCTTTCACTTATTCCTAGTCATCTGTAGGATTCCAAACTTGATCCTAATTAAGATATACCCCTTTTTTCATGACTAATCCATCACATTATATCTCATCAACTTAGGACAATAGTGCCAAACTTGAACTATAGCATCAGTGCCACTCTTATACACTTTTGATGCTCCTATCCAAGTACAATTTTGGCCCCAATAGTCAATCCCTTCTAGTTCCCCATCCTTATCCTTGTCAGCCTAATGCAAGTGCATTTAACCCATGACCATTAGATCCCTATAAAATCCCATTCAAATATAATTTGGAAAGGGTTTGAAATTATCATAAAACAAGCAAGAATACAAGTAAAACAACTAAGGCAATCTTCTCTATTCTCTACATACAACCAACCAATACTATTACAATCTTATCCAAATCCTTACACTAGTCCCTAGTAACCTTAAGCATACTAGTTTTAGCATTTAAATTTTCATACACAATTTCAAAAATCACATTAAGTGGGAGAACTACATATGGATTTATTCCTCTTCAGAGTATTGGTATGTAATTAGTGTGCCCACATAATAGGTGTGGATACACATTCAGTGCATATTACACATGATAACCCACCCCCTCTTTCCCAAAATTTGTCAAATCATAATGAAGTCTAGTGTTTGAATACTAAATGAGCACTATAAGATGATCTAAATACTTCCAACTATCAAAACTTCATAGATAGGGTCACACGGACCTCATGAACAAAACCTAGAAATCTCAAATCCTCAAGATAACATTAGTAAAGGTGGAAAATAGTGATATTACCACTCTTTTCCACTTTTAGTGATTCTATCTAATCATAAAATGAAGGTTAGATCTTAGTTTATGATAGTGTCCTAGTCTTGTATAGTGAATCTCATATATTGTCTCAATCATATCAGCCAGTTTCCTGCTAAGTCTTATTTTTTCCATCTTATTACTTTTTTTAGAAAGGTCAAAATTAAAATATAATTTAAAAAATTAGAAGATTAATTATTGTATATTTATTTACTAATTTTACTACTCAGCCCTTTAACTAAATTAGAAATAACACACCAATATTCTCAAAACTATTAAATCATTAATCCATTAAAAGTCTACCAAGGAGATTTGGGACAAATTACAACTCATTTATGAAGGAGATTCAAAACTCAAGTTGGCCAAACTAAAAACCTACTGAATGTAATTTGAAAGTCTGAAAATGAAGAAACACGATACTATGGCTTCCTATCTTCTAAGATTTGATGAGGTAGTAAATGTGATTAAAGGCATGGGAGATGCTATTAAAGAAGGGACTATAATACAAAAGGTATTAAGGTCTCTCACTTTCAAATTTTATTAAAAAGTTTCCTCTATAGAGTAAAGTCATGATCTCACCAAAATGATGATGGATGAATTACATGGCATTCTTTTTAGCGATGAGATGAGAGTTAATGAGGAAAAACCATAAAAGAAAGAAGAGAAGCTAAAGAAGATGCTCCAAGGTAAGAAGGTCAAGGATGATGAGATTTATAACATTGATGATGATGAACTAATAGCTCTGTTAACAAGAAAATTAAAAACAATTTTAGGTAAGTTTAAGGGCAAAATCCCCTTCAAATGTTTCAATTATGGAGAGATAGGTCACTTTGCCAATAAGTGTCCTCATAATCATAATGGAAATGAAAATTAATAACATGAAAAATATCATGATAATGGAAAAAATAAATTAAGCAATAATAAGAGTAAGAATAGTTTCAAAATGTATAATGGCCAAAAGAAGTTTTACAAAGACAAAAAAAAGTGTCTACACCAAAGGATATTGTAGATTATCTAGTGAGAATGATGGTAATAATTCTAAGAATGATCATGACGATGATGGTATTGATGAATATGAATCTCTCTTCATGGCTAAAAAAGTTAGTTGCTCACATCAAGAAGAATCTACATGGTTTGGAAGTGGTCTAGGTGATATAGATTATGAAGAAGACAAAGTAAACTATAAAACTAAGTTGATGAATGCCCTTGAAGATCTAAAGATTGAGAATAAGAAAACCAAAAAGTTGAAGTCTCAAATAAAGGAATATGAAGAAAAATTCAAGTGTGTTTGAGGCAAGAATAAATTAAGACAACAAGGAGCATGAAGATATAGTCAAGCATCTCAATTTTTAATTGGATATACTATCTACAAGACTGAAATCTAGAATATGAGTGTTCAAGGTATGTGATTGAAAAAGAGTCATTGAAAGCTAAGTTAGAAAATACATCTAGTAAATGAAGTCATATTTGATGTTTGAAAAGAGATCAATTGATATAAACAACATTTTAACTTGTCAAAAGTATGCTAGTGATAAAACTAGGCTTGGTTACAAAGAAAAACAAGATAATGTAACCGAAGACAAGAGAAAGACCAATGTAAACAAGGAAAATCGGACCTTAAAGATAAATCATCATTAAAGTAATTAAGGTGCTTCCATAATGAGTATAAATAATATTAGACAACTAAATGCTATGAGGTATCAAAATTTCAATGGTTATTGCAACACTTGTAATCAATTTGGACATAAGGCTAGAGAATCTCGAAGACCTTCTAAGAATGAATTTACTTGAAACTATGAATGAAATCATCAACCAAGTGTTGTGATTCAAAGTGAATGATATAGTTTTCATGACATGGTACACATTACTATATGTTATCTAAATTAGGTAAGACAAAATGAGTTCACCTCAATAAAAATGATTTTCTACAATTGTGAGAATATTGGTCACACTACTAGGTTCTAAAATCAAAGGATATCAAGTTAAAATAAGTTTAATCAGACATCTAGAATGCAAAAAGGAATTAAAGATAAAATATGGAAACAAAAGTGTAAAATATGTGTCATGATTAGTTTTCAGGTCCAAGTGGACTATTTGTCATGGTAGAGAATGCTATAGAGGTTGAAGAGAATCAAGAGATCTCATTGTCTGCTCAATTTGGGAATGAAGAGGATAAAAGTGAACATCCTAATGTTGATGAACAAGTATATAATCAATAATATAAATTTAAAATGTCAAGTGTTAATGATTTTAACTATGAAACTAAAACATCAAATGAAAAGGTTTGCCAAGAATATTTTTTTCTCCGTGTATTGTCAATGTCATCCTATAAGAAAAGAAGAATAATGTTGTGAATGAGCACGTTGCTTATCTTAATCCTAAAAATGAGAAAAATAACTATCAGTATCAGATGACCTAAGAGGAGAAGGAATATGAGCAATTATGGTCAACTCTTGATTTCACATTGTTCTAGGACATTGTGGGTTAGGGTGTCTCTATCCAAGCTTTAAAGAGACACTTGACATGTAAGAAGAATCATGGTGGATGGTAGTTGAACTTTGGTTGATATTGAAGGACAAGAAGGATATTTTTAAAATATCTTGGCTAAGAGGAACAATGAGTTTTATATAACTCCTCCAAATTTTTGTGATGGAATGTTTTAAAAGATATTTTATGGACAATGATCCTAAAGTCAAAGTTTTGGTCAATATTTGATGGTTGGTATAGTTGGTCAATATGATGAAGAATGAAGATATGTATGCAAGGTCTACAATCAAGGAATGGAATTTTATAGGTTTCTAATTAGGGCTGATGAGTTGTCAAAATATTATATTATAAATAAATGTATGTTGATCTTGTTCTATTGTGCTTAAGGTGTGTTCAGGGTTTTTCATCCTGAAGATAAGAACTTGTCAATTTATATGCTTAAATTGATTGATCAAATGTCAAAAAACATAAAACAAGGTCGATATGAAGGATGAGGAGAATGTGTTATCATATTTTTGGAGTCATGGAAAATGTCTTAGTATTTTGCATATGACAAGTTGTGTCTGTCATGGAGTTCACAATGTTAGGAAGATGAGATAGTTCCATGTGAGTGCTTTGAAAAGGTTCTAAACCATGATGACTTATAAAAGATAAAAGGGTAATTATTTTGAGATCATTATAAGATTTATTCATGTCTAATTGAATTTTTTAAGTTGATATAATAAAGATATGAGATCTATTAATTTTTCCATAAGAGTTTTTGACTGAAGTATGGATAGTGTTAAAGAGTTGTTGGCAGGCCTAGATCATTAAGAAGGCTTGTTGAAGACGTCATGATCCAAGTGAAGCATGGAGTTAGAGGGAGCTAACACATATAGTTTGAAATGCCTAGAAATATATGTATGATGTGAGAGGGATCATATGTGAGATGTTATAATCATAGTGGAGATATGAGTAAGTCTGTTACAAATGCAAACTCAAGCATGTTGATATGATGACTTGATAAACCAAGTCAAGAGCTTTGTAAATGGTCAGGTCCTAAGATCAAAGGAATATGTATTTGAATCAAAAAGAGAGTTAATGGAGGAAATTGTGATTTTTTTCATGGTTAGATATGGTATGAAGGTTATCAAAAGGTGCCTCAACTCAGGTGTCTTAGGGGGAGTCCCTCTTAATGTTTAAATGTATTTTGATTGAGTGACTAGTTTGAGTGGTCACTCTAAGAGAATTGAATTGAGTACTCAGATCATATGTTGAAGTATATAAATAAAATGGAGGTGTACATGAGTTCACAAAGGGTACAAACATTTGATATAATCATATGTCAATGTGAAATATTTTATTAATTTCTTCAGGAGTTTGACACTATTGTTTCTGTGTATGAATGCCTAAAGAGTAAGAAGACATAATTGGTAGGTTTATGTGTTGATTTGGTTTTCTAGGTGGCATGGACCCATATGAGAGTAATCAAGGGGATATTTGATATATCTTTGATGTGTTTGAATAATTGTTAAAGGATGAAGGTGGTCTATGTATTCTCACATGTAATGTGTGAGTATGAAGGCCTAATTGTTTATGGTCTCGCCAAGACCTAATGATGGTTTGGGGATAATGAGGTAATGGCCAACCTATGAGAATGGATTTAATATATGTATTATCATGATATGAGTCTTAAGGGTTAATTCAATTCTATTGGCCAACCAAGAAGATAATATTTTTGAAGCCTGTATAAAGAGTGAAAGCAAAGGTGATGGTTTCTAGAGTTGAGCATGTAGAGTTATGTTATTATGAGTGTGTGTGATTTGTGAAGGTTTTGAGATTTGTGTGGATGCATTTAGAGGTAGATAAAATTATGTATTTCATGTATGAACTTTTGATCATAATTCTATTATTGAATTTATAGGTTTGATGCATGAGAACAAGTGAAGGGTTTCTCTATCAGATTGAGAAGTAATCAAGAGTTCTGGAGTTATTATTTTCATAGATGTTGTGTTGGTGTTCAAAATATTAGGAAATTTAGTGCTTGTCATCTTCATATGTTGGTGCTTCTTTTGAAGTGGGTGCTTCACTAAAGTTTCTTGTTTGTAATCATAGTATAAGATAAGTAGTCCATATGTTTGTAGGCTTGAGAGTGGGTTTTCTCCCCCAAGAGGGGTTCTGACATAGATCTTATGTTATCTTTTTTTAATTTCATGTTCTTTTATATAAGTGGGTTATTTGTTTCTTGATTTATTATGGTGTATGACCAAGGGTTTGAAGGATTTAGATTGAAGTTTTGAAATATCTTAATTCACTGATTCACCCCCTCTCTCAATGATTGTACCTCTAGCACAACCTGTGTCTAAAATAGTTTATTATACCATATGGTCACCTTATCCTATCATTAAAATGTTTATATTTATGGTTTTAAACCTTTATGATGTAAACAACACTATAGGTCTACCTCCTTTACCTTAAATACCAAGCTTCACTAGCAAGGGCTAGTAAATTTCAAAAAAGTTAAAGTATAGTGGCTTGACCTAAAACCAATCACCCTTATATATGAATGATTTTTTACTAGATATCTGATACTCCAAGGTGGAAATTAATACACATAAATTTTCTCCACCTAGTGTGATTATGAAATTCTAGTTATTGTTTATACGAATGCAAATAATGATTTGGATATAATACTTTCAAATGCTCTCTTTGAATCTAATTTTATATGCCTCAAAATTTATGTAGGCTAATAATAGTGATTTATTTGAAAAATAAAAGGAATAGTGTAGTCTTGATGAATATGTAATAGTGTATAGATGTGTACAAGATAAGTTTTCATTCACATATAAAGTGAGGAATTTTTTATATGAGTCTTATCGGGTAATTTTTCTCACAAACAACACACTAAATATATGGGTCAAACCTAAGGAAATTTTTTTATTTTAAAAAGTACCCATTATTTTGAGAAGGCCACTATCAATAAGGGTAGGTTAGTATTGACTAGTAATATAGACCTAATATAATGTTTGTGACTCATGCACATGAAGACTAAACTAAGAATATGGGAATAATTATATAGGATAGTATGTATGTTTGAAATGGACAAGGAGTTTCCTATATATCTTTTAATATCAAAACATAAGGGGTCAAACTCATATGGTATCATATAAGTGTGAGAAAATGGTGAGATATGTTTATACTTATGTGGACAAGTCATGTGTGGTAAATGTATAAAAATATTGACATTTTCTAGTACTCAATAATATATTTAAATATATATAAATTCACCATTTTATTATAATATTCTAATATATAGATAAAAAGGAAAATGTATGCCTGATTATTTGCCACGCTCTCTGTCTTTAGTAGGTTACTATAATACAAAACTTGAAACAAACATATTTATTTAATATGCATAAATCAAAATGAAAAATATGATTTTAATTTTAAAAAATAAATATCAAAGATGGAGTACACATGTGTGTTCGTGAAAATCATGATACCCTAGTAGCTTTTTTCAAATGGTTCTTCCTTGCTGAAGCATTAGATAACTTGAGGATTATAAAACCAATGTTTTGTGTAACTTTGGAATCCCTTATGTTTGGATTAAAATATTCTCCAAACCTTTGTAGATACTTATAATTGGTATAAGACCTTTATTTATGTCATTTATTATAACTTTGTACACATAAATTAATGATATAAATGAGGCATCTACTAGAAAATGATTACTTGAATTATTCTTCATTAATATTTGTTATTTTATATTAGTTATTTACCTTTCCATATTGTTAAAAATATCCCCAATTCTTGTCCTTTGTTCTTCTAGATATGTCCTTGGTAAATGGACTAGATAGGGTTACAACCCTATCCACTTAGTATGAACTTATCCTAATGTAAATTTCAAAAGTTATTTTGAGTTACGTTTCATTTTATTCTTATTTTTTCCATTGGGTGATATATGGGGTCAACTTTTTAATGTTAATAGGTCCCATGTTCAAAATGAAAAAACATATCTAGATACAAGGATTCCCTAGGGTGTTAAGTATGATGCTCCTCACTCTAAAAAGTGTATTTAAATATATTAAGGTATATGTCTTTTAAAACTATAATTGATTTTTAATATACATACTTGTGCCAATAGTAAAATAAGAGAAATAACAACTAGAATTACATTCATCATTCTAGACATGTGTGTAAGTGGGGTAGCTAAATTTGAGTTTGATCCCTATTCAAAGAATCATAAATGTAGTGTAGTGTTTGGTATTTCAATGGGAATTGACCAAGGTCAATTAAAATCAATCCCATTCACCTGATCCCCCCTCATTTGATTTTAATTTGGTTTACATGTAGAAAACTATACTTGTTTTTATGGTTGGTACATTATATATAATTTTAGGTCTGAATACATGCCCACTACCTAAATTAATGCATTCTTAGGTTTTGAAATAATGTATTTGACACCACAATAAACTAAGAAAAGTTTTTGATCAATTAAATTAGTTGTTTTTCACTATTATCAACCTATGATGGACACGTCCAAATATACTTGCTCTTTCTTATTATTATCCATCATCTCTAAATTTAAAATTTCTATGTTCTTTTTTTATCAAATTTTTTTTCATAGTCAAATGGGACAAGTTTGTGGTAACTAGACTCAGGTGCATTAAAAAAATATATATTTATAATGGACCTATAAGGTTCTTGTGTTTGATTATATGTGTAATAGTGAACACGCATAGTTACCTCTTATTCTAATTTTCATAGTCAAATAATTGTAACAATCAACATATATCCATGTATGAGCTAAATATATTTATTTATATTACTCCAAAAATATAAAATTTTCAAATTTGGTAATTTATCAAAATTAAAATAGCTGAATGTTTATTATATTTAACATTGTTCTATTTCAAGGTTTACACATGTGTATGTTAGGAATTAGCTTTTACATTTGTGTAAAAGTGGGTGTTTATCGAAAGGTAAATACTAAGTAGTTGACTATTTATAGGTTGATATTTATTAAGAGGTAAATATAGTTAGCTAGTTAATATTTAGTAGTAATATTTTTATTAACAATATTATGATATAGGTTAGAATATATATTGTTTATATTGTTATAACAATATATCATAAATAGTGTTTACTTAATCATATGGATATTTGGTGAAATAAATCACTGGAGAGAATATAGGAATAAGGTTCCTATAAATATTTAACTTCAAATATTATTTTATAATGAGAATAAGAATATTACATAAATAATATATTATGTGTTGAAAATTTCTCTATGTGTGTTTGGCTCTATTTATCAGCTCATGAGATAAATCTTTGTGCAATCTCCCCTATACCTATCATTGGTATCAAATTAGCATAAATATATGAGGGGATTTTAAAATAAAATCAATTATTTTAGATTTAATGTTGAGTGTGTAGCTCTACATACAGATTTAACATCACCATCTACTCACTAGATATATGTTGCCTTTAATTAGATTGATAACTCTACAAACCCAACAATCATTTCATTTGTGTACAAGTCACAAATTTTATATCAAAGAGACACTTTTCAAATAGGTGGAGAGCCTAAGGTTTGGTGTATACACCCTAAATTGGTCAAACAACCACACATATCATATCTTTTCATAGTCCCTTCATAGGAGAATCTGAATACATAATATGAGCTTTGTTCACATTTTGTCATGTCTCTGGTTTAAGTCATTTTAGTCTTGTTACATACTCTAGACACCTTTTTGCTTATTTCCAGTCATCTAAAGCATTTAAAATAGTTGTTCCACGTCATCCAAGTTAGGTTTTCTATCTTCTTTCCATCCCTTAGGTCCCAGGATTATAGGATAGGAGCACTGGGGTTGCATAACAACATTGGTGCCACTTGTGTCCATTTCTAACGCTCTTATCTAAAGTGATTTTTTACATCTAATGGTTACTTTATTTTTATTTATAGGTCCAAACCCCTTTCTTCGCATTATCCTTAAGTTTTCTAATGTCATCCAAATGCAAACAAAGCTCCCAAGTTTGAAATAAATATTCTCCTATATAAAGGAGTACATAAGGCATTTTATGTCTAAAACTTTCTACTTTCACACATTAGACTTAATAAAAATTAGTCAATAGTATAGCTCATCATTATGAATCACATATATATTTTCATGCTTGGTCAAGGAAGGATTTAGGTGAAAGTCATTCTTTCATCTATTGTGCATGTTGATTATGCACATTCCCTAAGGGTGAACTACATTTGATCTGAAACCCAAACTTGAAGGTTAATATAGGCATCAATAAGATAATAGGGGTTCTAAATCATGCAATCATTCTTCCCCTAACCCAATTTTTCCCCCTTTTACTTTTGATTCATTTGTTATTTATATGAGTGTAGATGAATAAATGGTTTTACAGATTAAATTAGACTTATATTGAGCTCTATTGACGTCCAACATCCAAAATTTGGTACACAAGCTCACCTTAAACTAGAAAACAAAACCTAGAAAGCTTAGATCCTAAGGACAATAGTGGTAAAGGTGGACTATAGCATTGGTGCCACTCCTATCCAATTTTTTCACTCTTTTCCAATCACATAATGAAAGCTAGGTCTAGATTCTAGATAGTGTTTGAGTCCTGCATCTCAATTTTTAGCTCTTGAATCATCCATTTTAGTCCTTTTTTAGATAAGTTTATGTTTATTCCTCATGTAATTTACTTGATAAAAATCTATATTTTACCATAC
>JARHVA010006895.1:0-45000 GCA_037957365.1 Torreya grandis
GTGAAAGCCTCATGATATTTGTCAAAAAATAATATAAAATTATCATGTTCGATAGGTGAGAGTTCACAATAGATAGTAATTGGTTGAGGACAAGGAGTACCATATTCAATGTAAGTAGTTTCCTCAATAAGCATGACATTACCATATTAAAAATGGTATGGTGCATTAGTTAAGGTATAAATGGGATTTGTTTTAGGATAAATTCTAGCAATGAAGTTACTGAAGCAAGGAGTTTTAGTCTAAAAATTTCTAAGTTTATGATGCTGCTGAATAAGTTGAGGTTCTCAATAATAAAGTAACTCAAAGATAGATTCATCACTAGGCAAGGTAGAAAGAAGACCATAATACTTCACATCTAATTCAAGATCTAGAATGTGATTGCCATGGTGATCATACTCAGAATGTATCTGATGAACATCAATTACCTTGGCATCTAGTGTAATTTTAGGAGTAGAAGAAGTAGATGGATCAGAAGGGGTTAGAATATCATGGGTTCAATTATGGAAGAAGAATCAGAGGGAATGATAAGATTGATAGGTGGTAAAGGATATTTAGAAAATTTTAGAGGTTTGGAAGGTATAATTTACTCTACCACCCAAGGAGTATTGATAAGATAAAAATTGATAGGAGGCACATGACCCTTAAGATATAAGGTATGATCCATAGAAGTGGTATGAACATCCCTAATAGAATCATGAATTTGGGCTAAGATTTTTTGATAATGCTAGACATCTAAGTCTCTAGATTGTGCTTGGACTATTATATGGTTATCATCATATGTTGGAGAAATTATACATGCTTAAGAATCAGGGGGAGTTTTAGAGGGTTAAATCTTGATATTACTAATTGTAAAAGGAGACATGATGAGAGGATCTTGAAATAATTTAGCCACTCCAAAATCATTTCAAGTGAAGGCATCTTTAGGTAAAGAAGGCTCCTAAGCATTACATGGAGGGGGAAAATTGGTAATTTCATTAATAAGAAGAATAATCCAATCCCTGGGTAATATAGAAGGAGGAAGCCATTATGAAATTTAGGGAGGTAACTTGGTTTTATTAAAATTATGTTACAAATCATTGGGCTCATCATCATCAAAATCTGCAAGAGTAACTTGTAAATCAAGATTCATGTTGATGAACTCGGGTAAAGGAGCACTATTGATTTAAAGAATGGTAGGAATATGATATTGTGATTTAGGATATGGAATCTAAATGATCCATGGGTTTGGATCAAAGTTATGCTTATACCATTTTCCATTATGCAATAATTTAATACATTAACTATCGGAAGAAGCAATGGCCTTCATTCGATGAGTTCATGGATAACTAGGGAGTATGTTATTATATAAAGGGAGATCAAGGACCATAAGCTTGGTTTGAATAGTCTTAGGTCCAATGGTTAATAAAAGCCAAATACAACCAAGAAACTTTTGATTAGTCTTATTAAAACCATGACAAGTAAGATGGGTTTGTTTGAGATTATCCTTGTTATAATCAAGTTATTAGATGAGCCATAAAGATGTTACATTAATACCAGGACCTCATCAACTAGAAATATTTGAATAATAATGGTATTAATGTCTACTTTGATGAAAAGTGTTGGATCATCAACATGAAAAATAATTTTATCATTGATCATGTCCTCTTCAAGGAATTCAATAAAAGGGTTGGAAGAAGGACACATAGTTTCAATGGTATTTATGTTGGTAGGTTGGGATTCAATAGAAGGTGGTTCTTCATATAAGGAGGATGGATCATCAATTTATTAGAGTTGTTGCATAAGGAACTTATTATGATATTATGAAGTATGAACTAACTCCATAAGAGGAATCTTGAAAGGCATAGAGTTGAGTTCTTCAAGAAAGTTTCAATGAGACTTAGAAGAACCAACATGAGGTTTAGGAGGTAAATTAGACTTTAGAAGAATAGATGTGGTTGGAGGATCATAAGGAGGAGATGGTTCCTATTAGGATTATAAAACAAGATTAGTATTAGTAGTATCTTTAATAAGTTGTTCTTCTAAAGATGGATTCATAGGTTTGGCAATAGGATCTTTGTGAGCTAGTTTATGATGGTAATTGACCTTAACAATATTGACGTATTAATAATTGTTAAAATATTGGTCATAATAGACGTCAATGGCATAAACATCTTCGGTATTTGGTTGATTATTTAACAAAGGTTTTTGGTTATTAGAGGTATAAGCTTTGGAAGCTTGTCATTTTTGAGAAATGATGGTGTATTTTTGATGATGAAAATTGATCATAGATTCATGTTTGAATGAATCACCAAGCATATAGTAGAAAAAAAATGTAGTGATACCTCTACAAGATTCATGAGAATTCCCAATGTTGGAATGAAACCAAAAAAATAGATTGGGATCATACCATTTAGTAGGAGAATTGTGATAGATGAAAGGTTTTGAGGGTGGTAAAAATTATTTCATTTGCTGAACCAAAAGAGGCATATGAGAATGTGAAGGAATACCAATTTTGAAAACTCTTGGTTTGGTTTGTAGAGCATTACTAGTGATAGAATTATATCTTTGGAAATATCTTTTAAGAAATTTAGGATTAGGTTTGAATTGATTCATAAGAAATTATTGGCATTTAGTTTAATCAAGAGATTAATTAAGTGTTTGGGGAGCAAAGGTTTGAACCTTATATTGGAGAGTGGGAGTTAAAGTAGTGATAAAAAGTTTGAATAAGTTATCATCAATCATGATATGGTTGGATTTATAGGCCAATGATTTCCATATTTTGATAAAGTCATGAGATGATTTGGTGGGAGATTGCTTAACATTGATGAACTGACTAATACAATTTTTGAGAAGATCCTTGTGTTGAAAATCTTTAACTAAGGGATTAACCAAATATTAAAGTTTCCAAATAGAATGTTGGGGAAGTTGATTACACTATTCTAATACATTGCTATTGAAGGTTTTCACTAAGATTTTTGCTATGGTGAAGGTACTAGTTTGGATCCACTCTTTGTAAAGGTTGCCTAAGGATTTGAGAAATGAGGCAGAGTCTTTAGTCCTATCATACTTGATAGCTAGAGATATGTTCCCAATATCAATGGATATAATTAAAGGGGCCAAATTATCATTTTGAATATTTTAAAGCATCTTGTTATTCATTATGGGTTAAGGAATAACATTACCTGAGGCATCTTGAAGAGGTGGAGGAATGAAATTAGGATTATCTTGAGGATGGATAATTGGAGGTTGATTATCCATATTTATTAAATGTTGTTGAAGTTACATCATTTATATTGTATTATAATTTTACATTATGTTCATTTGTTGGATAACTTGGGCTAAAAGTTGAGTTGTATCAGGAGATGGGTTAGTTTTTGTAAGAGACCTTCCCAAATTTGTGTTAGGGGGGAGGATTAATAGAAGAAGGATTATTAGTGGGATTGTTAAGTAAACTTATATCAATTACTCCCACATTAGTTTGAATATTTTGAAGATGAGAAGTTTTTTGATAAGTAAGGAAAGGATTAGATCCATAAACTTCATCTTGAGGTGTTATTTGTTCCATATTATAGTTCATGGATGAAGGAGGAAAAGAGGTGCCCGAAGAGTGATGGTGCTCTTGGGAGGAAAAAAGAGGGAGAAATGAACGTCCCATATAGTATCTAAATGGATTCAAGCTATCCAAGAATATTATGATAGGTGATTTAACTAGTTTAGGAATAATAGAGTTTTATTCCTATTTTAGTTAAGGGTTTGGATTAATAAATCAATAAAGAATATTGAAATAAATACAGTCTTGATTTGTATAATTTATTTGTCTTTTTGACCTTTCTAAAAATATCAATAAATAAGGAATATGACTTAGCTAGAAATAGGCTGAGATGGCTAATACAGAGGCTAAAACAAACTGTGCAAGACTGGGATAGTGTTATGAATCTAAAACTAGCTTTCATTCAATAAAAGGACAATAGCACTAAAAATAGGAAACTTTAGTGTCTAGTGCTATTATCCACTCCTACCATTGTTATCCAAACTGGTCATAAAGACCTAAAACTTTCTAAGTTTTTGCATTATTTCTTTGTGAGCCTACTTATGAAATATTGAGTATTGACTATCAAAGGAACTCACTGTAGAGTTTATTTAATCTTAAAACCCTAATCCTCAATCATGATTAATAAAATAATGTTTGAATAACTTGAGAAAGGGGGGTTAGTGTGTATGATGCACTGAACATGTAATCCACACCCCTTGTGTGGGCACGCTGCCTACATACCAATACTTCGAAGAGGGATCAAGTCATATCTAGTTATCCCACCTAATGTGATTTGTGTAATAGTGTGGTGCAGATGAAAAAACTCCAAATTGAGAGTGATTGAGGTTGTTAGGGATTGGTATGATCCTTTGAGTATGTTTGCAACTATGTTGGGTGATTATAAACAAAGAATAGGGAAGTTTGCCTTAATGCTTTATTTATATTCTTGATTGCTTTGTAAGATTTGTCACCTCTCTTTGTAAATGAATTTTGAGTGGGATTTTATAGGGAACAACTAGTCATGGGTCAGATGTATTCACACTAGGCTGACATAATTAAGCATAGGTATCAGATGAAAATAACTATTGGGTCTCAAAATGTAAATGGATTGGAGCATCAAAAATGGGACACCCTAGGACCAAATGATATAGTCTAAGTATGGTGCTCATGTACTATAGGCTTGGGACCTGGGGGAATAGGATTGGCCTTAGAAATATAGTATAGCTAAGGTGGAATGATCATTTAGAAGGTTTTAAATGACTGGCAATGAGTAAAAATATGTCTATAAGGGTCACAAGAGCATGAAAAAAGGAGATATGAATAGGGTATCAAAATCCACACAAAAACTACCAATTTAGACATTTTATATAACTACATTTACCACCCCTTTATTTTTAGTGATGCAATAAAGTGAAATACTAGGATAAAAGAAAAATAGAAAGCGCATGTAAACTTACCTATAAGGGTGAAGCCCATGAAGATGTGTGATGTTGAGTGATGTTGGATATGTATTATACTAAGAGTAATATCATGAATTAAGCCGAGTGATCAATTCCTTAAGGGTGGCTCAAGAATACAAAGGCTAGCCCTTTAGCTCCATCATCACCCATTAAGAGAAGCTATGTGATCATAGATTTGTTAATCAATGTTTGGATTGTGTGTCCGATCCCTATGAGTAGGTGGCTCAAGAATATAAAGGATAACTAGTCCTTGGGCTCCATCATTTCCCACCTAAGTGTGAATCTATGAAATAATACCAATATGAATGTGTGTTATATGAGAAAGCTCATGAAGCCCATGAATGAATTGTAATATGATAATGTGGTGTGGATATTTGAATGTGTACTAAGAACTAGGCCAATTTTGACCACTCTAAAAGGTGGAGATTAGGCTTGTATGAAAGCCACTCTAAAACTGAGAACTAGGCTTATATAAAAGCCACTCCAAAATGATGCCAACCTTTTGCACATAGAATAAGGCACACAACTACTGAGGATTGGGTATTACAATTAATTAGAAAGAAAAGAAGGCAAATCTCTTACGCACATTGCCCCTAATCACTGGTGTCTATAACATAGACTCTGATTTGGAAATTGTACCAACTACCTAATCTAAAACTAGAAGTGAGATCCATCATGCCACACATGATGCCCCCTATATTTGGATACTCTTAGTAAAAATATACTAAAACTACCCAATCTAAATTAAATTGTAGCTAATAAAACTGTAATTGATCTTACCTTTTTATCTGTTTCTAAAAATTCTAGATTTTTGGTTGTTTGGATAGGAGTGCCAAAAATAGGACACTTTGGTGTCTAATGCTGTTGTTCAATTTTGATGATCTTGTCCTTTACTATTTATGATGACTATTCTATCTTCATCACTATTTTTTTGGTCTATTATACCTATTTTAAGTTTTGATTGTTGTTTTGAGTGTTTTGAAAAACTAATTTTTTGATTGATAGAGGGTTCTAATCTCTATGACAAAACCCCTTTTTATTGCCCCTATTATTAGGGTAGGAATGAAGACCCTATAATTATTTCCCTTAGAATAAAGAGCCCTGAAAATGTGTTATGATACATAATACATGAATAGCAATGCTAATAAAAAAATATCTCAAGATATAGTATAATTTGTATTAGAGATGGTTATATCAACATGAGTATGCCTGGATAGATGTAACAATGTAATAACATGTTTAGTATATTGAATTAAAACTAGAAATATAGTTAGTTTTTAGTTTTCAAGAAGGGATGGAGCATGATATCCATCATGGCACCCAAAAAATTAAGATAATCCATGATGTGGATCATGACATTGCAAATAATTGAGAAGCAAATAAGCAAACAAGCATGCAAGATAAGAAGAAAGAAGCATGAAAAAGGGGCCAAGGGGCCAAGTAAACAAAGGACATGGGCATATGTCACTCAAATTAGGAAAATGAGCATACAAAGCATGTTCAAATGCCATATGCATAGATGATTGAAAATAAGTAAGGTTGGCATGAGGACCACAAGAACATAGAAGAGTACAAGAAAAGGACATTGGAAAATGTCTGAAGGCGCACACAAGTGTAGAAAATAATAACTAAGAAATATAATCACATCTATCTATTCAAAACAAGGAAGAAAATCATGTAAATGCTAGAAATACTATTGTATATAACTAGTTAAAGCAAGAAGAGAAAGTATGCAAAACAGGGAGTATAAAACTAGGTATATGCTAATAAATACATAAGTGATATATATGAGTGAGTGTTGATAGAATAATCTTTGTAAGCTAGTAAGTAATGTACATCAACATTGTAACTAGAGTGTGTGGTGTAAGAATGACATAACCTGGATGGTGTAGTCATGTAGAAGATGCATCTGATATGTAGATATGTCGATATATGTCTCAAATATATGAGTAGGATTCCCCCTCAATGGCTAAAATGAAGAAATCAAGGATTTGGATGTCACTGCACACACTCAAAGAATATCAAGTGAAGCATGTCAATGTAGATAAATCAATAAACAATAACATAGAATAAAAAAATGTAAGTCTAACATGGTCATAGAAATGTAAAGCATGGATAATTTATACAGTTGAAATGTTTTTGGTGTTTTGATTTATTTGAATGTTTTTGTATTTTGACATGTTATATTGTTTTTGGTATTTTTAAATAATTTATATACAAGTAAGCATAAAGAAACTATATACAAGTAAGCTGAGAAGAAGTTATGTAAAATAAAAACTAAGAAGAAATGATACTAATTGATGAGCCTCATAAGATACTCCTTATTATGGTGTCCATCTCAAGGAGAGGGATTGTACATGATCATGAAGCATGATGGAAGGGCTGAAACTGTGACTCTAAAATCTATGTATGTTGTAAGTGCTCTAAAATATCTATAGTGGAAACCAATTGTGGGGTCCCCCTATAACTCTGAAAAGTGGATGCAAGTATTGGGCTCTTAGGGACCCATTTGGTAGTAGAAGAAGATATCTAAAAATGTGCTTTATGTGTAGAGGCATGTGGCCTCAATGATACTACCAAATGTGTGAATATTATATTTGGAAACTATCTAGAGTCTTGAAAATATCATTGATGTAGTGGTTTCTCTAAAAGAGGCCTCCATGGAAGTGTATGAACTCTTTGTGATGGTGAGGGAGGCATCAACTGTGTCTAGATATTAATTAGAGGAAGAAGAACTGTAACTAGTAGAGGAGATGAAACTGGTGACTATGGAGTAAAGTATGGATCTAAAGTGGAGAGTGGTAACTCATACAAAACTATGCCAACTATAATAACTTAATTAACATGAATGAATTTAATGCATATATGAATTGTAGAAGGTGTTGCTTGAAGTTTTTGGATCCATGGTCAACCAAGTAACATATCAAAGAATCCTACACTAGGAACAATAGTAAATGGTGTGGCCACATGTGTAGGTCCAACCTATAGAGGAATTAAAATATCACCTAATAAACTCTATATCTGTCCATTGAATCCATTGATAACCATGTCGATTGGGGTAATATCTTGCTCTGAATATCCCAAATGTTGAAGTAATATCATAGTGCATATGTTCACACTAGATCCATTATCAATGAGAATAATATTAATGAGATGATTAATTTAGGATATAATAAAAAGTGCATGGTAATCCAAATCATCCTAAACTATCTCTTGCTCTGAGAAGGAGATTGAAGGTTTAGCTAGAATTTTGGAATTATACACACCAATCATGTTGCTCAAAGGATGTGACTCAATTGAGGGTGCCTGGTATGTAGCTAGTGGAGGGTGTGCATGATTTGCATGGTGAACACCTAATGTATCCCCTATATCTTATTTAGAATATTATGGAAAAGGATCTGAGAAATTTTTTAGAGCCTTGTCTTATGTTTTCTTTCCTTGAGGAGGCTCAATTGGCATGCCAAGATCAATAAGGTTGCCATCTATAAAGTCTTGTATCTTGTGTCTCAAACTAATGAATATATTCATTGTGTAGCCTAGTGCCCTATGAAAATAGGGCAATGCATTTTGATCATATCCATGTGGAAGAGGATTTATCGTATCAACCTCCAAAATAGGAGGGAGAGATAGGACATTGCATTCTAATAGCTATTGTAATACTCTGGATGGAGATATTGGTAGATTGGTAAATGCTCATTGAGGAAGTGCTGATAAAATCACTCATTAAGGGGGATCTAAAGCTACATTAATTATAGGTTGATTTTGACTTTTGCTATCATTAACCTTTAATTTGTATGGGACTTTACTATTACTCTTGTTTGTTATTTATGATATGCTTGTGTACTTAAGTTTGCCCATTGAAATTAATTTGACTTCTCTTTTCTTTAGTGTATGACATAACTCAGTGAAGGAAGAGAACCTTTTGAACATTATTGACTCATGTAAAGCTGGTAGAAGACTCTATTTGAAGAGATAATATAATTTTTGATTAACCATGGGACTAGTCATTTTATCCAAGATAGTCTTATATCTAAGAACATAATCTATGAGATGCTCATTTGACCTTTATTTATATTGTGTAATTTGGGCATAATAAACCTTGTCACTTATGTCAATACTAAAATGAGCTAGGAACATGTTGGCTAAAGTATTGAATTCATTGACCGACTGATTTGGTAGACTATAGAACTACTGTAGAACATATTCCTTTAAAATCTATGGAAATAAATTGGTTAGTAACTAGTCATTTGGCACATAGTCCAAGCATGCTACATGAAAATCTTTCAAGTTTGTTTCTGTATCACCCTTGCCATCATATAGAGTGAGCTTGGGTTGAACAAAACTTGGTGGCAAGGGTGTAAAAGTAATATAGCATGCCAATGGTGTATGAAGTAGAGAAAAAGAGTCCAAATCCTATGTTGATCTAGAGTTACCTTGCTTAAGATGTAGCACCTTGGATTGAAGAGATTTTATCTCTTGCATAAGTTCAACCACATCAAGAGACAAAGATGTATTAGCCATACCTAGTGGTGCCACATAAGAAGGTTTGGATACTATAGGGGGTTGTTGAGATATAGTTGCCCCCATATTATCATTTACAACTTTTTTTCTAAAGGAATAAAAGACTCAAATTTATTAGACTTTTTAATTTCCATGATAGATCATAAGATAAAGTCATGATCTTGGGGTTATTCCTTAAGTCTCTCTAAAAATTTGGAGAATCAAATCTTTGTTGATGACAACATCATTATTAACGATAGGTGGAATTGGATCAAGAGCCTAATGTGGTGGGTCATGAATATTGGTGTGTGTATCATCATTTTTATTCTCATACTACTTATTGTCAAAATTATCCTCATGAAAATTAGTGTAATCTAAATGTGTGGAATATATAATAGGAAATTGAGATGGTTATTTATCCATGGCATATAGATGGGTTATAGAAATTTAGGTGAATTTAGGAGGGTTACCACTAAGTCTTGCACTTCATCTCAAAGGAAGAGATGCAAAGAGCTTAGGTGGCATAAGGAAAATAACTTAAAAAATGAAAGAAAAGATTAAATAAATGTAATCTAGGATTTGAAATAATGAATTGGAATATGCATAAAAATGATATGAATCTTATAAACATGTAAGGTGATACCTCAAGAAGTAAAGGGACCTAGTAAATTGAATTAGGGTTTGAAAGAAATGACTTAAAATTATTATGGTAAATTTTAAAAATTAAATATGAAATTTTGATTTAAGTATGAAGAAAAAATTAGAATAACATAGCTAAAATCAGTAAGGAATTTTTCCTATTGTTTTTAGGGTTTTTTTTCACAAACAAATTAAGTCAATTTCACAAAATCATTTAACTCATTTGGGAATAATGGAGTTTTATTCCTAATTTAGTTAAGGGTCTAAATTAATAAATCAATAAAGAATATTACAATAAATACAATCTTGATTTGTATAAATTATTTTTCTTTTTTACCTTTCTAAAAATAGAAATAAATAAGGAGGAATATGACTTAGATGGAAACAGGTTGAGATCACTGATACAAAGGTTAAAACTGGCTGTGTAGGACTAGGATAGTGTCATGAATCTGAATCTAGATTTCATTTGATGAAAGGATAAGATCATCAAAAACATTACACTTTAGTGTCTGATGTTGTTCACTCCTACCATTATTGTCCAAATTGGTCACAAAGACTTAAAACTTTTTGGGTTTTTGCACTATTCCTATGTGAGCTTGTCTATGAAATATTGAGTGATGATTATTGATGAAACTTGTTGTAAAGATGATTTAATATTCAAACCCTAACCTTATATCATGCTTGATAAAATAATTTTTGAATCACTTAAGAAGGGGGGGTCAGTGTGTAAGATACATTGAATGTGTAATACACACTCCTTATGTGGGCACACTACCTACATATCAATACACTAAAGAGGGATCAAGACATATGTAGTTCTCCCACCTAATGTGCTTTGTGTAATAGTGTGATTATGGTGAAAAAATGCCAAATTGAGAATTCTTGAGGTGGTTAGGGACTGGTATGAAAGTTTGAGTATGTTTACATCTATGTTAGGTGATTGTATGTAGAGAATAGGCAAATTTGCCTTAATGTTTTATTTATATTCTTGCTTACTTTGTAAGATTTGTCACCTCCCTTTGTAAATGAACTTTGAGTGGGAGTTTATAGGGAACAATTGGTCATGGGTCAGATGAATTCATGTTAGGTTGGCATAATTAAGGATAGGGATAAAATGAAAATAACCATTGGGGTTCAAAGTGTAAATGGATAGGAGTGCCAAAAATAGAACACCTTAGGGTTTGGTGCTATAGGCCAAGTATGGTGCTCTTGTCATATAGGTTTAAGAACTAGAAGAATAGGATTTGCTTGGGAAATACAATCTGGCTGAGGTAGAATGATCGTTCAATTTTTTTTGGATGACCGGTAATGAATAAAAAGATGTCTAGAAGAGGTCACAAGAGCATGGAAAAATGAGATATGGATAGGGTGTCACAATCCATACTCAAATTACCAATTTGGAAATTTTATATGAATATAATAGGAGACTTCATTATGACTGAAGAGAGATGAACAAAATGCAAAGAAGGAAAATAGAGAACTAGATTGATAAATAGGGAAGGCAAAAATTAGTACAGGGTTGACTGGGTTGACCAAGCATATAAAATAGGGTATATAAATAGTACAATGTTAACTAATTTGATATATTATAGTGAAGAGAGGTTAGAAAAAGATACAACGTCGACTAGGTTGACCTAGTATAATAAATAAGGAAAATTAAGAAGCTTATAATAGATTGTAAAATGAAACATGATAATTTTTGCAAGTAATTTGAAAATTAAGAACTAAAGGGAAACAAATATTTAATTGGATTAATGTTGGACAACCCAATTGAAACACACAACACAAAACCTTGCACCAATGCTGGCTAATATAAGCTTTTACAATACACAATACAATTGATCAAAGAATAAGAAATCAACTTGGAAAGTAAATAACTAACTAATTGGTCAACTTGAGTGTTTATTAGATTAGTAAGATATGTTTTTAAATGTGATGGGAAGTTGGTTGTAATCAAGGAACTAGAATGACAATCTAAGGATGGTTTCAGGTAGTTTAGGCTGAAAGGGATCTATAGTGGTAATGATATAGCCTTGATATTGGGTCCTACTCCATCACTTCACACACCATAATGATAAGGATGTTAGGTTCTTAGCCATAATATACCATTAACAACACTTTATTATTGACTAGAGTATCAAGTCGGCTTCCCCCTTAGTGATGAAATTCAAGTAGGTTGGCCTTGGGTAGAAAAATTTTAAAATTGTTGTTTAGATTTTATGATTTGGTTGTGTGTACATAAAATATAAAATATTTAAACTAAATTATTAATTGAAAACCACTTAATTAAACTATGTGATTTATTCTAAGCATGCAAGCAACAAGAAAAGAAAGTGTGAACTAATTACTAGCATATAAAGTTAATTATAACTTTGAAACAAGGCATAATGTTTATATAGTCAATAGTCTATGCATAAAACATAGAATAGGGTCGAACATGTGCTATGGAAGTAAGGCCTAAAAATGAATAGGGTCAGCAAAGTCAACCCACTTTTCTAGACAACACATAGAAATAGGTTGATAGGATTGATCTAGTTGACTATGTAAGGGAAATTTTAAAGACTACAAACTGTAAAAAGAAAAACTATAAATAAATAGATAAAGAGATAAAAATGAACCTTGGTAGATTAGAGATGCAAAGAATGAATATTTTTGTTCAAGAACCTTGATATATGCTTACATATTTTTCTAACTAGGTTGATTGGGTCGATCAAGCTTTACATAAACCTACCTCTAAGTGCTTAAAAATGTACAGGGTCAACTGGGTCAACCTAGTAGTCTAGATTGAATTTCTAAAAAGTTAAAAATCTATATTTAGTTGATAGGGTCAATCTAATATCTTGTACCTAAAATTCTACACATAGAAGTTAGATACTAGATTGATAGAGTCGATCCAATAGCCTGTACCTAAAATTCTATGCATAAAAGTTAGATACTAGATTGATAAAGTTGATCTAGTATGGAAAATATATAATAAAAATAATGATAAAAGAATGAAATAAAGAAATAAGGTAAATAAATCTTGTAAGGGTTAGGTCACATTGAGTTCACCAAAATGTATGCAATCATAAATGCATCATGTCTATAAATCAATCCTATCTCAAAGAATATAGAGGATACCTACACTTTTGATTAGGATTCCATTTGTTAATAGGGAGCATGACTAATATGGGGATATTCTAGACCTGATTAAGGGATCACTTGTCATAATACACCATGATAGGAAGGGTTACAAAGCCTATAGTCTAACATAATCATGCAACAACCCTAAAAAAATCTTAGGTTTAATTTTCACTCTATTATAATAACAAGAAAGTAAATCTAATCTAGTGCACGCCAAAGCTTGTGGCACAACTTGAGGGGTTAGTAAAGCAATAAAAACTTGTATAGGAGTGTCTCAATTAAGCTAAGTATGAGTAAGACCCTAATACATGGAATTTGAAGAGTAATATTATTCAAGCTAATACTTATACTACTTATATCTACTAAAGAGAAGAGAACAAAGTTAGAATATACTTACTTGAATGTGAACCCATCAAGACTCAATATCTCCCTTGGCTAAAGGGGCTTCACAAGAGGTTGTTGTGGTTTGTAAGGATAATTATGAAAGGCCAAAGCATCCAAGGCTTATCCATAAAACTATATTCTCTAAGTAGAAACCCTAAGCTAAGAATCCTCAAGTAAAACGATGGAGGAGCAAGTTATAAAGAAGAATGAGAAAATAATAACTCTTGATTGAATATTGAAATAATGAAAAAATGATATTGTATTTATAGGTGGATCTCACCCTAAATCCTTCCAAATATGTTAGATGTATAGGGTTGACCCAGTCGACCCTGTATGTTTTCAAGAGATAAATCACTAGGTCCTAAGTTAGATTGACCAAAGGGATAATAAAACTCCAAGTGAAAATATCCCTAAACAATACAGGGTTAACCCAATCAACCCTATATAATAATCAGAGGTTAAAAATTGTATAGGGTTGACCTAGTTGACCTAGTATAGTTAACTAACAAAAGGGGATCAAGATGAGGAAAAGAGGGATGGAGATAGGAAAAATATTGGAGGAATGTGCAAGGGAGAAGTAATATATTAGGTAATGGTTTTAAGAGTTGGTTAGATTTATAATAATGTGGAAATAAAGGACACTAATCCTACAAAGCACTAAATGTCTTCCCACCCCTTTCTCGATGTACCCATTAAGGCATACATGTAGAGAGATTGAGTCTTGATGAGCTCATATAAGATGTAAAGCATCAATATTTGATAAAATATTGAAAATATTATGTGTAAACATAAGTCACCAAAGGGATAAGTGCACTTTGATACAAACTATTGGCTGGTGTAACAATTCTAGAATCTCATTTAGATGTAGGAACATGGAGCCCTAACACATGAGGGCAAGTTCAAAACCTTGTGGTAGGAGTACCTAAAACTTATTTCCACACATATTTGAGTGCCACCTAATGTCATGTAATACCTGGGTTAACACACATCTATTACTTTGTTACCATGGTGTGTCTTCATCAACATCCATGAGTTAGCACGTTCATCCTTCTAACCACTCCCATTATTTGTAAGAATGGACATGGATCAAGCTGAAGTAGCTTAATAAAAAGCATTTACATCTAGGTGTATGAATCCTCTTCAAGAAATACCACTTGGAGTATCCATCCCTACCATGTAATAACTAAAAGAAGTTACTAGCTCATAATAATAGAAGGGAAAATGCAAATCAAAACATCATTTGGCATCCCCTCCCATCAAATGAAAAACATAGAGCATCACAACTTAGATGGATGATCCAAATGTGCCTCAAATCATGAGCACATGTGACCTCTTGTAGATGGGCGCATACAAGTAGGAAGTCTACCAGGTCATGACGGTAGACATGGCTGGGGACTTCTATAAAAAGGAAGAAGAGAAAGAATTTTTATTTTGGAAGGTAGTGCACATGGCACAAGTGTGAAATTAGGTTCCCCTAGAACTATGGGTGGACCTCATAACTTGCCCAACTTCCATCATTATGGATATACTTTGAGAATAAGTAGAGAAGATCTAACATAGAATGGAATTCCTTTAACTTTACCCTGCACTGACATTCATAAACAAGGACATCTTTGCACCTCTTCTAGAAAGTCCCCTAGAAATACTTTTACATAGGCCTAAAACAAGGTAGGAGGAAAGGGTCTCTCCTAAATTGGAAAAGATCATATTTAGAAGACTAACCAATACATAGGAAGCACAACCTACCTCTATATCTACTCAACCACTACCAAGACATAGACTGGTCATGTTAGGGAGGAGGAAGGCATAGGTTTCAAGCTTGAAAGTTTACCCAAGTGATTCATCACCATCACCCTAGGCTCAAGAGGTTAAATAGCTCACATTAAAGTAGTTAATAGAATAAGAGAAATAGGGCATGAGATAAAACGTAGTTCACCTAGTATAACAGTGAGTGAAGAAGGAGGAAAAAATACATAAATAATAATCACAACAACAAATCACACCATAAGCCAAAGAATTTGAGGCTACAAAAAAGGCCAAGGACATAGATGCTGACATATAGAAGGCCATGGATGTGGATAAGAAGGCACAAGAATTGGCTAACATAGCAATGCAAGTGTAAGAGGATCATAAGAATAAGGAAAAGTAAGAAGAAGAAGAAAATAGAAAAAAAGATACAAAAACCCAAGCATAGAAGACCATGGAAGATATAAAACATGTGTATCAGTAGGTAGAAGAAGTTATGAAGGAAAAATAAGAAAAAGATGAAGCCCTATGGAAATAATAGGCATAGGTACAAGCTTAAGCATAAACACATGACTAAGATGCATAAGAGCAAGCCAAGTCACGGCCCTAACAGAAGAAAAGAAGAAGAAAGAAGAAGAGGAATAAAATAATAAGGAAGAAGAATAAAAGAAGAATAAGAAATAAGAAACAAAAGAATAGGCTAAACAATTATAGGTCCAAGAGGAATAAGCAAAGATGCAAGATGCACAATAGGAGTTAAATAAGAAAAAGGAGGAGGATGAAGGAAAACATAAGAAGGCTAAAGATGTTGTGTAATAACTCAATCTAGCAATAGAGTCTATAGTGTAGTAGCAATAAATACTAACTACCACATAAATAGGTTCTCAGCAACCTGTGTTGCCACTAAGATGTGTTTGGCTATGGGATGTTCCCATAATTGGTGCTTGGTGTATCACATTATGACTTCCCCTTGCCACTTGACACATTTAGACAATGTAACATCCACAAACACATTTGCCACATTCCTAATTAAGTAGGAGACTTCCTTGGATGTCTCTTGGCTACCCTTGAAGAAATAGTTGGAGCATGTAGTAGCTTTCTAGGAATCAATTGCACAAAATGCCACTTTCTTAGAACAAGAATGGAATCAATCCAAGGTAGAGAACATGGATCTTAATTCTCACCTTTATGAAGCATCCAATATGATTCAAGACACCTTCTTGGATTTAGTTACTCAAGAAATCAGGGACTAAGTGATGTTTGACTAGTGTAGGCTAAAGAAATTATTCTTAGATCTCACTAATGAATGGTGCAGAACCCATTAACTTCATTTAGTTGGTATACTAGGATAGAGTATGAAGATTGAGGTAGATACATTGATAAATTTTCTATAAGAATATTAGAGCATGCTAGATATTGCATCCATCTAAGTACATCAAGTCATAGGAATTCTTCTAGACTAGAAATAACACATTGATGACTCTCTCATTGACTCTAGCATAGATTTCACTATAGTTGTAACTACCAAGACCACTATGGATAGTCAAACCACATCAGTGGATGAGAATGACCAAGCTTTCCAATAATCATTCAATTCTAGGGACAACATGCATGATAAACTTCTCAACTGGTAGAGTGAGCTTTGACACAGTTCATTTATAGGTCTCCAGGCTAAACATCACACAGATAAGTTAGAGAAGCTGAATGGAGAAATCTAGATGAGGATAAACAATATGAAGATAGACATGAGCATCACTAATGACTTAGTCTTAAAACAACTCATTAGATATCATGTACCGATATGCATCGTATTGTGTATGGTCTAGGAAGTGATGATCAACTAACATACTTGAAAAATTGACCTAGCTCTTTTCTATAGTGAGGTGACCTACATTATCAATATTCCTATCTACAAGCCACTATCTGATCACTAGTAAGTCATTATATAGTGTAAGGCTACATAGTCTAAGGCCAAGGATCCTACTTTTCAATCCTCTTCTAAAACAATGTCCTCTCCTTCAAGTTAAGTACTGTGAAAGGCACAAATTTTGAAATTTTGTAAATAATTTTTTATTTGGGAATAATTAGTAAGACAAATAGGGCCAGGATGGTTAAAAACCCATAAAGGGTGTTTACCTGGTTATGTCAGCCTATTGAAAACATGAAAGGGTAGTAGGTTGGTATGCTACTTATTTGAAAACTTGAAATGGTGGTTAAGTAGTGTGTAAGAGGTAAAAACTAGAAATAATGCATTGAAAGATTACTATGACTCTTACTAATCTAACCAATTATTTAGCTTCTACTCTACGTACATAGTTAGATGATCCTATGATGTTGTCTCAGGATGAGACAACATTTTAAGTATAAGAAAGTGTTGGGAGAAGAAAAAAATAGTAATTCTATGCTGGATATTCTTGAATATTTGTGCATTATGTATTTAGTTGTCAACTATATGTATTTTGTCTTATCCTCCATGAATTGTAATAGATATAAGATGAGCAATCTCCTCTTTTGCAATTAAAGTACAAGGATAATGATGTAATTAGATACTGAGAGGGGGTGGATGAATTAGTATACAATAATGCACATTCGATTCCAAAACCATTCCATCATACATCAACTTGATCTTAACAACATAAACATGAAAGCACATTTATCTAATGGATGAATAAAATCATAAAACACATCACCACATCATTTACATGGGAAACCTTCTTGGGGAACAAAACCCACTCTCAAGCCTTCAAAAACTTGGACTACTTATTCTATAAGGTATTATAAACCAAAGACTGGTCAAATCCTCCTAACTAGGATTTAGTAAAACACTTGTTCCATAAAGAGCACCTACCCTAAGATGATCAACTCCTTTAGACCACCTACCCTTAGTGAAACACGTATTTCATAAGGAGAAACTACCCTTAAGTAAGACCAAATCCTTTAGACCCTCCTTTTAAATGAACACCTTCACCTTAGAACTAATGTCTTCAACACGTGATGATGGACCTCTGATTATCAATCTTCACCTTCACTCTTTCACCCAATACTCTTGGTTGGGCAAAGCACATTACATACTTGTACCAACACACAAAGATCAATAAGGATATATTACATATCCAAACTAACCCCACTCTCTAACTCTTCACTCACACTTAATTTAGCACACCTACAATATCTCTATCACCATAATAGCAACCTGAGCATAATGTTATTCACACAGACCATGCTTTGATCTACCTCATAAATCAACCTCGAAGCTCACACAAAAATCACCTATCCTTCACTCACACTTTAAAGCATCAAACCTGTAAGAGAATTTATAATGACATAAATATGACCTATAGTTCATACACACAATCATGAACCAACTCTTATCATCAACCCACCCACTGGGCACACTTCCTCTCTTTGTTCCTTAGCTCTTCAATCTACTCTACTCACACAAGCTTCTTCACTCATATTAAACCTATAAGAACACTATTATACCATCATAATTTTGACCTCTAGGTTATTAACACAGTCCTTAATGTACATTTCTCATCAACCCAACCATTGGGCACACTCGGTCTCCCTTTTTTTGATTCAATAAATACTGTACTCACACTAGCCTCTAAAAATCTAGAAACCATCTAATTTGGTTTCACTATATATAGATCAATCATGATAAACAACTTCTTGGTTGGTCATTAGACTTGACTTAACCCTTAAGGATTTTATCACATCAAGACATGACTCAATATAATCTTCATAGGTTGGCCATAACATCTATGGGTCACCCTTAAGTAACTACACCTTTCAATTAAGCCTTTGTAGCTATTATAGGTCTCATGGAGATATATTAACTTATTTAGCACTTCATCGAGCAAAACAAGAACATAAGACCACTTCCAAATGCATGGAACCATTCCATATGATTTATAGGTCCTCTTTAAGTGACAAAAACCAACATAGTACCCTTATACTTAAGCACAATTTGCTTAAACAACATTCTATGCATAGTCACCATGAGTGAATAAATAGATAACTTATAAACCCTTATTTATACTACATATGAATGGTCAAACCTTCATAATGCACATAGATCATACTCATGGAGTCTAAAACACTACTCAATAACTAATTCATCAAGATATATCAAAAAAACATCAAAATGATCTCAATTACCCTTCTTGAGTTACTTGTAGAACATGCACTAACACGTAATCAACTTTGGATCTAAATATCTTTATCTGTACACACTTTCAGATCTTTAAATCCATATTTATAGATGCACCTTGGAGTCCTCTACCACATTTATTTTTAAACCATGAGAAAATTCATCTTTGATCAAAAGATATGGTCTAAAACCCATAGAATAGTTTTCCCCTTTATTAAATTCAAATATTAAAATGTAAATGATCACAATTAAACATCTAATAGTTGACCTCATATCATGCAATCTAGAAACTTTGACTCAACATGCTCTATTGATTTCTATAAATCAATCAGGTATTTATCTTATAGAACTCACCATTTCATCTTACTTAGAACCTTTGTGATCATGATAATTTTCACCCTCACATGCCTTATAATCAATTTAACTGTTAATCAACAAGCACGTGTCCTCATCTCACTACTTCTTGAGTCCTTAGAAAAAACATGCTCTATTTATCCTTTAGTAACGAGATTGATCTTTACCTTCATTAACTAGTGAACACTTTGACCTCTTTGACTTTCTACATATATAGATATTCACTGTATGATCACCTACAAGACATTAGATCTCCATCTGGTCCTGAACTCTAACATTGTGAAAAATAGACTAAGTATGGTGACCTTTATAATCTACCTAAAAGTCCAACTTTGCACCTCTATATCTTTTGCTTTGATCAATACATGTTCTAAAATTTAGACCATATGATCTCCTCATATAGGAGAATCTAACCATGTGACAAAATACTCTTGAAACCCTCACACATGTGATAAATAATGACATTAAAAGGCTCACTCAAATTTTCTACCGTAGAGCCAACTATGTCAAAAAAACTTGTCTAGAACGCTAAATTTGAACATGCATATCTTTTACTATACTACAATGATTGACCTAAAAATTAGTGCAATTTAACTAGCCACAAAATTGAACAAACCCATATGATCATCTTATTTTGAAATGTCTACACATGCGAGATATGTCTTCACCAAACTACTCACTCAGCTATTTCTTGCCTCATGCAAATTTGGCCAAGTGTGGGAAAATAATGTCAAATTACTTGGGATCCCAAATTTTCACTTGCATATATTTTACTAAGTTTTGGCACATGAATTGAGATTTAGCACATAATAACTAGGCACAATACTTAATAAACCCATGTGACCATTTCCTCCTGAAACATCCATGTGTGTGAATGTTAACCTCATCAACATGCTTACTTGAATCTATTTAAACATAGAAACCACTTTTCAAAATGCCTAAGAGCCCAACTTTTCACCCACATATATTTGATTATGCTTCATCACATGACTTGAGACTTATCACATAGTAATTAGGGACTAATGTGATCATAACCATATGAGCAACTTCCCTAAATCATCCATACCTAGTAATGGTGATGTCAACAAACTACCTACACAAATTTTTTGCCACTAGAACCAAAATGTCTAGATGAAAATAAAGATTAACCAAATGCAATCCACTTATGCACACAAGTACTCAATTCATAAAAAACCTCTTATAGGACCCCTTTCACATGTTCAATACTCCATAGTCACCCCTAAACATCTCTAACCATGCCAAAACTAAAAATCAACCAATCCAACTTTAAGCACACTAGGACCAACCTATTTCACACTTTATCATTATTACTTAGGCTATAAAATCACTTCATAAACTCACTAAGACACCTCCATGACATCATCATGACATCATTAACAACTCTCCAACAATATCCCCCTTTGTTATTGATGTTAACACACAACTCACCTTTCTTCTCTCTCTTCAAGAACTCACAAAACATGAACTTTATCCCCCTTTGACACAATGACAAAGTGGGTACCAACTAATCCCAAAGACTTGAAAAGACTACCAATAGGAAAGGACCACCTTATAAATATGATACAAACTCCCCCTTACCTTGAGCCTACTTTTTCTTTCCTTGACACCTTCCTCTCGCTCCAAGCCAACACTCTCTTCAACCAAACACTACAACAAATGAAGAAAAAACACATAAAAGAACTAAAATCTGATGTAACTCACCAAGAATCATCTAAAAGGAACTCCCCCTAATATTTATGAGTTATTACACCATTTGAGCATCTTTAGATCTCCATACACCATGATAAACCACCATACAAGCTTACTGGCCTTTTCTCTTAAGCCACCTCAAGGATCATCAACAAAAATTCATGCCACACACCAAAAAATAAATATGCTCTAAAAAATTCCTAAGAACTCACCATGAAATGCTCACACCTTGCCCTTTTTGGAAACACTAAGCAAAAACATCAAATCTTCATACTAGGCCTATCTAAACTCTTTATAACCCTACATAGAACTTGTAGAGCCCACATATTTCAATAGACATACCATCAAGACCTAAAACTTCATATCTAGATCAATCTCATATACCCCCTTAAGCACATCCATTTTTATTACCTAGCTCATCCTCTGTAACATACTTCATAAACCAACTTATCAATTAAGCCTCCATATTGACAAAAACATGAATAATTTGAAAACCAAAAACCTTAAAATCTATATGAATCTTGATTTGAAAACCCATTTGTCCCATTCAACTATTAAAAAACCTCATATCTCAACTCATAAGGCAAACCATTTTTCTAGCAGAGCCTAAAACCCTATAATCTTAAAATAAACAAGGTCAAGACAGTACCTTCTAGTCAACATCCACCTCTAAAACTTCTTGTACACTTAGAGTCAAACATTACACAATTTTGAACCAAGATTTGATCTTCCACACCATTGGGAACATTGAATTATTATAACCCATTTTAAAACTTGCATGCTCTTAAGCGCACACTAGGAAACTCGAGAGCTAATACAAATTTCTAATTTCACATAAAAGATCTTAAAATATTGAAATCACCTAGAACATATCACAAATAAGTGCACAGAACTTTTTGAGATTCAAACTCTTCTTGACATTACATCAATCTCATTAGGCTAGTTGGAAACACCCATTTTGACCCTGTAGACACTACATACATTATTTCATGGAAAAGAAAACTAAACTAGGCTCAACTATGTATTATAATCATTATATTCTCTACCTAATGTTCACTTAGCTCCATATACCAAAACTGAGTAAGTATCATCATGAACACACACCTTAGGGTTTGTAGACATCAAACCCTCAAGTCACTGCCTTTTATCCTTTGGGCTAGTTTTTCCAAAATTGAGAGCAAACATGACACATAGGTCTGCTAATCAACAAATTCCTTTAAAGTGAGATAACACATATTCTCATGACCTTCTTTGTCTTGTAATCATCAATCAAGACCCAACCAACATCCACCGTGCTTCCTTTTTTTGTAAAGTATCTCCTTAAAGCTTAGAAAGACACCCCTTTTACATAGAGAGACTAAAAGTCCCAATACTCTAATGAGTCCCATATCTCCATAATCTCATCTGAATTGTAGTCTTGATTGAATTTGAATGAATCCTTGACTTCTTTATTTTCTTCAAATTTGTCAATAAATGTTGTCAACAAAAACTCTTGACTTCCCTTCATGTCAATCATGGAAAACAAACCATCTTTGGTCTCAGTCTAATCTCTCTTGAAAGACTTATGGTTTATATACCCATTTTTGATCTCTTCTTTGCACACTAGGATCTCCATACACCTTATTTTTCTTTAGGAACTCATTCAACATGTTATTTCAATACCTAGAGATGTGACCAACTCTATGAAACTGAAACAAACAAGATCATTCATACCTTTTTCTTGATGATGATTGTGATCTTCTTTTTCTATTTGGACAGAAGACAAATTCTATAACTTCTTCATATCTAATTCCTTCTTTGTTTTAGTAGGTAGACCACCTTGATCATGATTATCCTTCATAATATTTAGTCTCAATACCATTGAGTGAATTTTAGGAGCATCTTTCTTCTTGTCAAAACTTGAGTGCATCTTCAAACTATTCTTGCAGAATTTGGCAATATGTCCTACTTTATTACAACTATGGAAAATAATATTATTCAACATACCTCTTCATTGAGCTGAGTTATGATTTCTCCAAAACCAATTGCTTCTTATTCCAAGGCTCCATGAGAACTCATTCTTGACTTACTTCCTTTTACCATCCTTAGCTTGATGACCATACTTATTACATGTATAGCAATGACCATGGAATAAACTAACACACTTTAAAGCAATTGGTTATCTAACATACCTTTTTGCATTGCTTTTAAATCATGGAATCTCCTTGACATAGTTAGGATTCTCATGCTTCTTTTCTAGCTTATCCAATTTGACTAAAACAAGATCATGCTCACTCTTCAATGACTCCATCTCAATCTTTAGTTGAGTGTACTCATCTTCTCTTGATTTTAGATTTGTATTTGTAGTCCTTAACTAATCCTCAAGAATACTGATCTTCTCTTCATCCTCTTTGGCCTTGTTGGCCATGTCTTTCAATCTATATGCTTGTAATTCAATAAACTTGATCTTTTCTTGATACTTTTTTTCTTCTTTCTTGGGCATGCCTGAAAAATTCCCTCAAGAGAACTAACTTGTGCTTTAAGACCTTTGATCATATTCCTCATTTTATGATTCCTCTTCTTCTTCTCCTTTAGTTCACCAAGATCACTCATGAGCTTAACTTATATATCAACTTCTTCTTTCTTGCTGTCATCTTCTCTAATGTTATGGTAAGCTTCTTTATCAAACATGATGTCCTTTTATTTTAAACACAAACTTGTCTCAACATTTACTAGCTAAACCTTGAGATCATTGATAGTATTATCATCATATTTGGTATCTTTCTTTAAAGTACATATCTAATCTTCAATTGCCTTGATCAAAACCTTCCACTATTGATTATCTTTATTCAACTATTTATCCATATTTGTACCTACTTAGGATCTCCTTCAAGTTGTTAATTTTCCTCTAAATAACATGCTCTGATACCAATTATTGGAAATATCTACTAAGAGTGGGGTGAACTAGTATACAACAATGCACATTCAATTTCAAAACCATTCCATCATACATCAACTTGATCTTAGCAAGATAAACATGAAAGTACATTTATCCAAAGCATGAACAAGAGAATAAAACACATCAACACATCATATACATGGGAAACCATCTTGGGGGTTAAAACCCACTCTTAAGCCTACAAACACTTGGACTACTTATCCTATAAGGTATTACAAATTAGAGACTAGTCAAATCCTCCCAACCAAGATCTAGTGAAACACCTATTACATAAAGAACTACCTAAGATGATCAACTCCTTTAGATGACCTGCCTTTAGTGAAACACCTATTTCACAAGGATAAACTACCCCTAAGGAAGACCAAGTCCTTTAGACACTCCTTTGAAATGAACACCTCCACTTTAGAATTGATGTCATTAACACCTGATGATGGACCTCTAATTATCACTCTTCACCTTCACTCTTTCACCCAATACTCCATATTAGCCAAAGCATATTACATACTTGTACCAACACACAAAGATCAATTAAGACACATTACACATCCCAACTAACTTGACTCTCCAACTCTTCACTTACACTCACTTTAACACACTTACAACAACTCTATCATCATAACAAAAACCTAAACATAAGGTCAGTCACATAAACCATACTCTGATCTACCTCACAAATCAACCTCTAAGATCACACAAACATCACCTATCCTTCACTCACACTTCAAAGCATCAAACCTAAAAGAGAATTTGTAATGACATAAAATATGACCTATACACACAATCATGAACCAACTCTTCTCATCAACCCATCCACAAGGCACACTTCCTCTCTTTGATCCTCAACTCTTCACTCTACTCCACTGCCATAAGCCTCTTCACTCATCTTCAACCTGCAAAATAATTATTCTACCATCAAAATTATGACCTATAGGTCATACACATAGTCCTCAATTTTCTCTACTCTACAACCCAGCCATTAGGCACACTTGGGATCCTCTTTTCTTCACTTTCATGAATACTGTACTCACACCAGCCTCTACAAATATAGAAACCATCTAATTTAGTTTCATTATATATAGAACAATCATAATAAACAACATCTTAGTCCATTATTAGACTTAACCTAACCCTTAAGGATTTTCTCACATCAAGACATGACTCAATACAATATTCATAGGTTTTCCATAGCATCTATGGGTCACCTTTAAGTAGTTACACCTTTCAATTAGACCCTTGTAGCTCTTATAGGTCTTATGGAGACTTATTCACCCATTTAACACTTCATCAATCAAAAAAAGAACACAAAACCACTTATAAATTAATGGACCTATTTAATATGATCTATAGGTCCTCCTTAAGTTCCAAAAACCAACATAGTACCCTTATGCTTAAGCATAATTTGCTCAAACAACATTGTATGCACATAGTCACCATGAACAAATACATAGTCAACTTCTAAACCTTTGATCATAATAGATATTATTGGTCAAATCTTCATAATACACATAGATCATCTTCATGGAGTCTAAAACACTCTCTAATAACTAATTCATCAAGAGATATTGAAACAACATCAAAATTAGCTCAAATACCCTTCTTGATTTACTTGTAGAACATACACAAACACATAGTTAAATTTGGAGCTCAATATATTTATTTTTACACAATTACATATATTTAAATCCAGATTTATATATGTACCTTGGATTCTTCTACCACTTTAGTTTTTACACCATGAGTAAATTCATACTTGATCAAAAGATATGGTCCAAAAACCACAAACTAGTTTTTCCCTTTGTTAAATTGAAATATTCAAATATAAACAGTCATGGTTAAACATCTAACATTTGACCTCATCTCATGCAATCTATAAACTTTGACTCAACATGCTCCATCAATTTTTGTGGATCAGTCAGGTGTTTATCTTATAGTTCTCATTATTTGATCTTACTCATAACCCCCATGATCATGACACTTGACACCTTCATGTGCCTTTTGAGCAATTTAACTATTAACCAGTGAGCATGTGTCCTCATCTCACTACTTCTTGAGTCTTTGGAATAACCACACTCTGTTGATCTTTTTGTAAGGAGCTCGATCTTTACCTTCATTAACCAATGAACACTTTGACCTCTTTGAATTTATACACATCATATATCTTCACTGTACGATCACCCATGAGCCATTAGATCTCCATATGGTCTTGATATTTAACATTGTGCAAAATAGACTATGGGGACCTTATTAATCTACTTGGAAGGGCAACTTTACACCTACATATCTTTTGCTTCACTCAAGCGCATGTTCTAAAATTTGGCCCATATGATCTCCGCACATAAGATAATACAACCATGTGACAAATTAATCCTAAAACATCACATGTGTGAGATATAATGACATTAAAAATCTCACTTAGATTTTTTTCCATAGGCCAACTATGTCAAAAAAATTGTCTAGAAGGTCAAATTTGAACATGCATATCTTTTATTGCACTTTAGTGCTTGACTTTAAAATTAGTGGAAATTAACTAGGCACAAAATTTAACAAACCCATATGATCATCTTGTTCTTAAATGTCCACACATGTGAGATATGTCATCAGCAAATTGCTCACTCAACTATTTCTTACCCCATGTAAATTTGGATAAGTATGGGAAAATAATGTCAAACTACCTAGGAGCCCAACTTTGCACTTACATATATTTCACTTCATTGAGGTGCATGACTTGAGATTTAGTGCATAATAACTAGGCACAATACTGCATAAACCCATGTGACCGTTTCCTCCTAAAACCTCCATGTGTGCAAATGTTGACATCATTGACATGCTTACTCAATTTTATTTGAATATAGAAAATACTTGTCAAAATGCTTGAGAGCCCAACTTCGCACCCACATATCTTTGAATGTGCTTCATCACATGAATTGAGACTTAACACATAGAAACTAGGGACTTATTTGATCATAACCATATGACCAACTCCCCCTAACTCATCTATACGTGGAAATGGTGATGTTAGCAAACTACCTACTCAAATTTTCTACCAAGAGACCCAAAATGTCTAGATGAAAACAAATATCAACTAGATGAAATAAAATTATGCACATAAGTACTCAAAGCATATAAAACATCTTATATGACCCCTTGCACATGCTCAACACTCCATACTCAGCCCTGAATATCTCTAGCCATGCCAAAACTAAAGATCAACCAAGCCAAATTTAAGCACACTAGGACATGCATATTGCACACTTTATCATTGTTACTTAGGATATCAAAGCACTTCATCCACTCACTAGGGAACCTTCATGAAATCACCATGACATCATTTAAATTTCTCCAACAAATAATGTAAATAGTCAAAGATTGTAAATGACTATAAATATGTATGCGTGTATGAAGAAGAGAGTTAGACCTTATTGAGATCAATATAGACTATTTAGTTATGGTTACCTATAGTATTTCTTATGTTTTTTCTTTATGTATGTTATAATGTTTAATGTTTTTTTTATTCTATTTAAATTACTCTAAATGTTCTGTACACATTAATTAAGTATTTATTGATTATAATTCCTATCAAATACACAATAATTCATCTCTGTTATGCTTCTATTTTTCCTATTGATTATGAATTCTTTGAAATATTATATGCACTTGAATAAGATTTATCTATCCTCATCCTTAGCATGTTCTAATGTACTAGGAACCTCTGCTAACATTGAGTTGAAAGCTCAACTAGAGGATTTTTTTATCTAAAGGGTTGATTCGATGAAGTGTGTCACCATAGGGTGCACTAGTCATGTTCATCAAGATGAAGGATCATAATCTTCTCTTATGTATTGATTACAAAATTTTAAATAAAGAGATAATTAATAATAGTTATCCATTGCCCCACATTTATGATCTTTTTGATCAAATTCATGGGAATATAGTTTTATCTAAGATATAATCTAAGTAGGATATCACCAGTTGAGTATTTAAGAAGAATATATTCCCAAAACAATGTTTACAATTTTGTATGAGCACTACAAATTTAGTGTTACCTTTTGGGTTAACAAATGCTCTAAAAACATTCATGAATATCATGAAAAGTGTGTTTAGGGATTATGTAGATCACTTTGTGCTAGTTTTTCTAGATGATATCCTCATTTAATTTAAGAGTGAGGAAGAGAATCTATAACATCTAAAGTTGGTTTTGAGAAATTTGTGAAAGCACAAACTTTATTATAAGTTGTACAAATGTGTATTTTTATAAAGGAAAGTGCAATATTTGGGACACATTATCTCTGCAAATAGAATTTTAGTTGATCTGATGAATATAAGATCCATAATGTAGTGACCAACACCCAAAAATGTGCATGAGGTAAGAAGTTTTATGGGACTAGTAGGGTATTACATGAAATTTGTTCCAAATTTATATAAAATAACTAACACTATTACCTCTCTTCAAAAAAATAATCAAAGTTTTGTTTGGTCATACAAGTGTGAGAAAGCCTTTCAAGAGTAAAAAAAGGAGGCTTATGTTGGCACCTATGTAAAGAGTTCATAATCCTAATGGTCAATTCTCAATCATCACTAATGTATATGGGGATGATCTTGGAGAAGTTATTATGCAAGATGGTTCAGTTGTAGCATATGAGTCCAAGAAGCTTAAACCATATGAGGAAAATTATGCCCCACATGATCTAGAATGTGATTCAATATTGCATTCTTTGTAAGTTTGGAGGCATTATATGTTGGGGAAACCATTTGAGTTTAAGACTAAAAATTTGGGGCTCAAATATATCTTCAGACAATAGAACCTAAATGCTTGTCAGAGATGGTTAAAATTATTATCCGACTATGATTTTGATATTAGCTACATCAAGGAAAAGGAAAATAGAGTTACTAATACCCTAAGTCATAAAAGGTATATAATAACTTTGGCTACTATTTGGAGTACCTTTTATGATCAGGTTGTCAAATTATACCTTAAAGATGAATTATATGAGCAAATTAAGAAAGCTTTGTCAGAGGATACTTAGAACCCTAAGCTTAAAGGATTCAATATGGAAAATGATAGTATTTTAAGGTAGAATAACAAAATGCATGTACCTAATAGAGAAAATTTGAGGAGCCCAGTGTTAAAAGAATTACACAATGCCCCTTATTCAAGTTACCCTAGAGTGACTAAGCTCATGGATAAGCTAAGAGTTCTTTATTTATGGAAAGGAATTGAAAGGGATGCAATGGATTTTGTGTCTCATTATTTGAAGTGTTAGCATGTGAAGGTTGAATATGTGCATCCAAAAGGATTGTTGTATCCTCATGATATAATGGAATGAAAGCAGCATGTAATTAGTGTGGACTTTCTCCAAGGTTTTTTGTTATCACATAACCATCATGACATGATCTTGGTATTATTTGACAAACTAACCAAGGTAGCTCATTCCATACCAGGTAATTTGACTGATGATGCACCAATTCTTATGAAAAGATTCATAAAATAATTATACCAATTACAAGGGTTTATAGAGAAGATCATTTATGATAGAGATCCAAGGATGACATTTTTTTTTGATTATAAATTCAGCTTTGGGCACATAGCTAAATTTAGTACAACACATCATCTAGAAATTGTTGGGAAAATAAAGAGAGTAAACCAAGTTCTATAAGATATTCAAATGTATTGCATGGATCATTAATATAAGTGGTAAGAGTATCTTCCATTAACATATTTTTCTTATAATAACTCTTACCAATCATCTTTAAATATGGATCCATTTGAATCATAATATGGAAGGAGGTGTCAAACACCAATTAGATAGGACAATCTTGAAGATAGGGTAGTCTTTGGTCCTAAATTTTTTATATAAATAGAGGAGTAGGTCAAGTTAATCAAAAAAAGGTTGGCTGAAGCTAATGATAGACAAAAAAATTATGTTGATCTAAAAAAGATATCAAGATAGTTTTTTGTTGGTGATAAAGTATTTTTGAGGGTTAAGCCTCATTGAGCTCGATTAAATTTGGTAAATTAATGAATATTTCATCAAGATATGTAGGACCCTTCAAGGTCTTAGAAGTGATCAATCATATTGTGTATGGGATTTATTTACCATCATATCTAGCTCTCTTACATAATATTTTTCATGTTTCCTATCTTAAAAAGTATGTAGTTGATCCTTATCATGTATTGGATTGGAATGTTTTATAGCATATAAATCTCAGGGTCATCATAGTAGAACTAGTTAGAATAATTGACACTCACAAACTTAATTTTGATTATAGGGAAGTGTCATAGTGAAATGCCCAGTGGGACCAATATTATGAGGATAGTGCCACTTGGGAGGACTATGATGAGTTATATAGGTTATTTCCACATTTATTTGTTTAAAGAATTTACTATTGTTTTTTGATTTTCTATTATGTGCTATTTGATTTTAGAATGTTGGTTGTAAATAATTTTCTTGAGGATGATGACCAATTTTAGGGGGAAAGGAGGTTACATTCAATTTCCTCAATAAACTTGATTTACTTATTAAATAAATATTAATGGGGTTAATGTTGTTTAATTATTTTTGTATCAAATTATTTTCATTTATGCTGATGTATAGATAGACATATAATGATTATTTTGTGTGACTCATTTCATTAGTTAGTTGTACATGAGTTTCATGTGTATGTGGATTATGCACATTCAGTATTATTATGTTTTAGTAGCATTTTTATTGATTATAATTTCTACAAGATAACTACCATTTTCATTTGTGAGATGGATGTAGGATAAAGTCCACTCTCCAAATAGATATAGAGGAAGAGTATCATCAGGGAGGGTGTTTTAGGTGAATACATTGGAGGTGTAGAGATTTGACAAAGAACAAAACACACACCATGTAGTAAAAATAAATGCACGATTACTTTAATTTTGGTTGTGTTTAACTAATTTATGATTGGTCATGATTGATTTGGTTTTGATTCATATTTTAATGCTATCTAGTCTTAGTTATAGTTATTACTATTTGCCAAGATTATGATGTAATTGAGTGATATCATACTTTTATATGTTCTTTATATAAATTTACTTATAGTTGACTACATAGCCCATATAGGCATGTGTATACACATAATATTTTCACAAATTTTCAATTAATGATGATTTTTATCTTGTAGGAACCCATTGAGTCTCAATCTCTCTAAGTGCACACATTAAGGGGTGCTTCGAGAAAGGGGTGGGAAAACCATTGGTGCTTCATATGATTGTTGTACTTTTTTCCTATTGTTACCAATTTAAATAGCTCCTAAAAACATTACCCTAAGCTTTGTCTCCTCTTTTTCACATTCCTCCAATCATTTACCACATTCAGTACCCATTTTCCTAACCTAAAACCTATTTTGATAGTTTATATGACTAGGTTGACCTTGTACTCTTATTTGGAAAACTTATTTAGGGTATAGGTTGGCTCTTGGCTGACCTAGCCCATGAACTAGTGAGTTTATATCAATAATGATACTAGGTCAACTGGTCAACCCTATCAGATGAAACTTTTAAAAGGGTTTAGGGTTAGATCCACCTATATAAACACATCCATTCCACCATTATTAAAGAGAAATCAAGAGTTATTATTCATTTGTGATTATTTACAATATGATCTTCCACCATTATACTTGAGTAGTCTTAGATAAGGGTTTCTACTTGAGAAGATTTTAGTCCTGTAGAGAAGTCTTAGATGCTTTGGCCTTTTTTAGTGATTCTTACAAACCATAATAACCTATTGTGAAACACCTTTGGCCAAGGGAGAGATTGAGTCTCAATGGGTTCATCTTCCAAGTGATTATATCTAACTTTTTTACTCTCTTTAGTATATATAATTAGCATAAGTAATAGCTTTTGAATAATATTACTCTTCTCTATTGCATTAGGGTTTTACCTATACATAGCTTAATTAGGATTCTCTTACACATGTTTACTCTTGTTGTTTATTACCCCTGACTTTGTGCCAAAATATTTGGTGAGCACTATATTAGATTTATTTGCTTTACTTGTTATTAGTATAGTGAATATGAAAACATAGGACTTAGGGTTATTGTGTGATTTTGCTTGAATAGAGGCTTTATAACCCTCCCTAGTGATCTTATTATGGTAAGAGATCCACTAATTAGGTTTAGCGGATCCATATTAGTCGTGTTCCTAATTATATAATGTATCCCTAATTGAAAGTGTAAGTAAGATATCTCTTCTCTGTGTTAGGATTGATTTTTGGATCTAATGCATTTCTAATAGCATACATTTGGATGAAATTGATGTGAATCTAACCATTACAAGTTTTATTTCATGTTTTTCATTTCTATAATTTTATTATTTTTATATATTTGTGATATTATGTTGACCATGTCAGTATAATTTATAAATTATGTGTGGAGGTTTAACACATAATCACATCAAAATAAATCTATTTTTTATGCACAGGTCTTCATCAAATATGGGTTACTAGATCATATAGGTTGACACAATACTCTTATTCAGTTCCAAATAATAGACTATGTCAAACAAGTCAACTTAGTTTCTTATTCAAATCCATAATATCAAACTAAGTTATTCAAGTTGACTTAGTATCGTAGTCAGATTATAGATAACAAACTAGATTGACTAGTTTGGTATAATCATCTTAAACATGATTTAGTAAATAAAGAATTGCAAAACTAGGTCAACCCAGTTGACACAATTAGTATAACTTGAAAGCAACATTCAAGACACTTCAACAAAATTTTCACAGTCCTCAACATCTTCCAACCCACCAAGGTTACATTATTTCTCTCTATTTCAATTCAATTTTTCCTTATAGTTCTATTTTGTAAAGTTTACAGTCTTCAAAACTACAATCATACCTCAAACTATATTGACCTACTTCTATATTTTGTCTTATGTCTGAAAGATATGTTCAACCTAGTTGACTTAGTTCTTAAGGACTCTTTCTTATGTAGTATAGTAGAGACCCTATCGACTTTATTCTATAATGTTTACTTACACTATTGTCTAAATTGACTCTATATTATGCTTAAAATTATAAATTAAAAACTATATGCTAGTAATTAATTCACACTTTCATTTTTAGTTGTTTGCATTTTTAGAATAGATTACATAGTTTAATTGGGTGGTTTTTCAATATACCATTTAGTTTCATTATTTTGATCTTTCTTGCACACACTACCAAATCACATAATTTCAAAATGTATTTAAACATTTGTCTATCCAAAGCTTACTACTTGGATTTCACCACCAAGGGGGAAGCTAACTTAGTTTTCTAGCCATGTATAAACACATGGTTAATGGTATATATTGAAAAGCACCTGACACCCTTATTATTTTAGGATTGTGAAGTGATGGGGTAAGACCCAATACCAAGCTAGTAACATTGCCAACATAGATCCCTTTTAGCCTAAACATCTTGAAACCATCCATAGATTGATTTCTAGTTGACTACTTTCAACCAAATTTCCTATCACACTTAGACTAACACTTTATAATAATATAATAATATTCAAGATGACCACTTAGCTAACATATACTTTTCAATTGTCTGCTTGCTCTCTGCTCATTGTATGTTATATTGCAAAAACATACATTGGCCAGTGTTGGTGCAAGGTTTTGTGATGTGTGCCAATTGGATAATTCTCATTAATCCCATTGTTTATGTGTTTTATTTCACTTATTATTTTAAATTACATTTCAAAATATTTCCTTTTTCTAGTACACTATCATTCTACTCGACATAGTCTCTTATAGAATGTTTTTCTTCCTACCTATAATACTAAGTCAACCTGGTCGACTCTATATCCCTATTACCAGCCATGTTACAGTACTAGGTCGACCTGGTCAACCTTATATCCTTAATAGACTATATTTTTCCTAGTTTGTAGGACTAGGTTGAGCCAGTTAGCTCTATACTCTTACTATTGTCATGTCTATCCAATTTAGTTCCCTATTTTTCTTTCCTTAGCATTATGTTCATTTCTCCCAATCATCATGAAGTCCCCTATTAGGATATTCTTGGACAACCTGAATCCATTTAGACAATACATTTGATATTAATTTATCCCTCTCTTTTCCACCTAAGATAACCTTCACTCTTGGAGTAACTCTTCGCTCCTTCATCTATGGATTACAAAATGGTGCAAATCACACCTCAAGATGAAGTAGGTGGATCCCATCCTTTTTACACCTATTAAGATAATTCTCATCTTCAAGATTTTCAACATAATATGGGAACAATTAAAATAAGTTTATCCAACAATCCCATGAGTAATCTACCTTCAAATATCCCTCTACCTAATACCAATTTGATGAGTTCTCCTACAAACACTAACCCACCAATTGATATGACTTAACTTCTTACACAATTCATACAATAAATGAACATAATGTAAAGTTCTAACACCTCTCAAATGTGCAATTACAACATCATTTGATCAATATGGATAATCAACCTTTGACTCTTAATCCTCAATCCAATCAAAATTTTATTCCTCCACCTTTTATAGATGCCTCAGGAAATGTTATTCCTCAACCTATTGTGAATAAAAAATGCTTCAAAATCTCCAAAATGATCATTTAGATCCTTTCATTATGTCCATTGATATTGTTAATATATCTCCAACTATCAAATATGATGGGACTAAAGACCCTACATCATTTCTCAAAACCTTTGGCAATATTTATAAATAGTGGATTCAAACTAATACTTTCACCACAACTAAACATATAGTTAGAACCTTCACTGGTGATGTATTAGAATGGTACAACCAACTTACCCAACATTCCATTTAGCAAATTGAGGATTTATTCAATCTTTTAGTAAAAGAGTTTCAACATAATGATCTTCCCAAAAATTGTCTTAGCCATTTCATCAATGCTAAACAATATCCCACTGAATCAACTCATGATTTTATCAAATGATGGAAATATCTAGCCTATAAAGTCAACCATAACATGACTAATGATAATTTTTCAAAACTCTTTATAATTAATTTAACTCCTTCACTTCAATATAAGGTTCAAACTTTTGCTCCTCAAACACTTAATGAAGCTCTTCACCTAGCTAAACATCAAGACTTTCTCATGAAGTAATTCAAACCTAATACTAAATTCAATAAAGGATATTTTCAAACTTCTACCAATGCCATCGCTAGCAATACTCCTTAAACAAAACTAGGAGTTTAAAAAGCAAACACTCCCCTATCTTCTCACATACCACTAACTGTGCAAAAAATGAAATAATTCTTACCACCCTATAAACCCTTTAATTATCCTAATAATCCTCCAAAATGGTATGACCCTAATTAATTTTGTTAGTTTCAGGCCAATATTGGTCACTCCCATGAAACTTGTAGAGGGCTTACTAAATTTTTTGTCTTATACATGCTTGGTCATTCCTTCAATCATGAAGCCATGATCAACCTTCATCATCAAGAGTATAACACCACTTCTTAAAAATGATAAAATTCAAAGCTTCTTATTCTAATAACCAAAAATAATTTTCCATAACTAATAGTCAACAAAATACCAAGGATGTTTGTTCTATTGATGCTGACTATGACCAATATTACAATAATTCTCAATATGTTAACATAGATAAGGCCAATTATCATCACAAACCATATCACAAAGATCATGTCATAAAACTTAAGAAATCATCTATATAATAATAACTTCTCAAAGATACTACCACCACTCATTTAGCTTAGGAAGCCCCTGAGGAAACACCTCCTTCTTTCAAACCCCCAATAACTTCTATTCCTTCAAAGTATACCTTACCTTATAAAATTTTCACTAGTTCTTCTTCTAAATCCCATTGGAACTTTATCAAAGAACTTAACTCCATACCCTATAAGATTCCACTTATGGGTTAGTTCATACTTCCCCTTATCACCACAAGTTCCTTATGTAACAATTATAAGAAATTGAATATCCATCTTCTATATATGAATAACCATCCTCTATTGAGCCTCAACCTACCAACATGCGTACCATTGAAGCTATTTATCCTTCTTCTAATCATTTTATTGAATTTCTTGAAGAGGACATGGTTAATGATGAGATTATTTTTTGTGCCAATGATCCACCCCTATTCATTAAAATAACCATTAATACTACCCTTATCAATAAATGTTTAGTTGATGAAGGGTCTGGTATTAATGTGACACCTTTGTGGCTCATCCAACAACTTGGCTATAATAAGGATCATCTCAATAAAACCTACCTTACCTATCATGGATTTGATAAAACTAATCAAAAAACACTTGGTTGTATTTGGCTTCCCCTAATAGTTAGGCCTAAGACCATTTAAATTAAACTTATGGTCCTTGATTTGCCTTTATCTTATAACATACTCATTCATTACCCTTGGACTCATAAAATGAGGGCCATCACTTCTTCCAATAGCTAATGCACCAAATTCTTACATAAAAAAAAATTGTATAAACATGAAGCTGATTGAAACCCTTAGAGTATTCAATTTCCCAATCCAACAACTCAATATCACATCTATACCATTCCTACCATCAACAATGTTCCCTTACTTGAGTTCATCAACATCAATCAAGACTTACAAGCCACTCTTACTAATTTAGATGATGATGAACCTAATGACTTGCAACATACTTGCAACACTACTAAGATACCTCCTTATATCTTGGAGTGGCTTCCAATTTCTTTATTACCTCATGATCACACTATACATCACATTGATGAGATCACTAATTTTCCTCCTCCATGTAATGCTCAAGAACCTTATTACCTAGAAGATGCCTTCACCTGAAATGACTATAGAATGGCCAAATTATTCTAAGACCCTCTCATCATGTCACCATGAAAGTTTAGTAACATTTGAATTTCACCTTCTAAAACTCCCCCTGAATCTTAATCCTATACCATTTCTCCAACCTATGATGATAATTACATCATATACCAAGCTCAATCTCAAGAATTCAATGTTAAACATTATCAAAAAACCTTAGATCAAATAAATGCTTTCAACTAGGATGTTCATACCATTTTCATGAATTGTGACTTAGATCTTAAAGGTCATGTACCTCCTATTAATTCTCTACTTCTTAATACTCCTTGTGTGGTAGAAAAAATCTTATGGAAATTATTACATCTTCTCTACCGCCTATAGATCCCATCATTTCATCTAATTCTTCTCTCATCAATGAAACTAATGATATGAAAATCCCTTCCAATCAATCTACTCTTACTCTCAAGATTAAACTATATGCCAAGGCCATAGTTATCCATCAGATACATTCTAGATATGATTGCCATGATAATAAAATTATCAATCTCAAAGTATATGTTGAGTATTATGGTCCTTTTCCTAATTTTCCTAGAGATGAAGCTATTATTTAATTAATTCATTCCTGAGAACTTCAACTTCCTTGGCAACATCACAAACTTGGGAATTTCAAAAATAAAATCCCTTGTTTTAATAACTTCATTGCTAGCATTAATCCTAAAGCTAATCCAATTTATTCTTTATATAGTACACCATAACACTTCCAAGACGTCAATGTTATACTTAAAGAATAAACTACTCATATTAAATATGGTACTCCATCATGCCCTCATCCTATTACCATCTCTCACAAACTTTAACCCATTGAACATGATAACTTTAGCTTATTTTTTGATAAATATCATGAGATCTTTGCCTGGTCTTATGAAGACACGCTTGGTATTTACCCTAGCATTATGGTGCACAATATCATAAATTATCCTAATGCCAAACCTATGCATCAAAAGCAATATAAATTAACACCTGAAGTTTCCACCTTATGTCAAAAAGAAACTATCAAACTTATTGATGCTAAGTTTATCAAACTAGTGGACTACTTTGAATGGGTTTCTAACATAGTCCCTATTTGGAAAAAAATCACCATGGTCATTCACATTTGTATTGATTTCCATAATCTCAATCTTTCTTATCCCAAGGATAATTTCCCTCTACCTTCAATAAATGTCAATGTCAATTCTACAACTGGTTATAAAATGTTATCTCATATGGATAGTTTTTCAGGTTATAACCAAATTCACATTGCCCCTAAAGACCAACATAAGACAACTTTTACCATGGAATGAGACATATATTACTATGTTAAAAAGCCTTTAGGACTCAAAAATGTTATATATACTTATCAACGAGCATTGACTCATATATTTCATGATCTTATCCAAAAAATTGTATAAACCTATGTGGATGACCTCATTGTTAAGTCTAAATGTCACAAGACTCATCTTTTTGATCTTGCCATCATCTTTGATCATATTCTTAAATATAGAGTTAGACTAAATCCTTACAAATGTGTCTTAAGTGTCATATATGGTAAACTATTAGGATTATTAATCTCTCTTTAGGGTATCTATGTTGACCATACTAATATTAATGCTATCATTAACATGCCTATCCATCAATCCATTCTAAACATTCACACTTATCTCAATGAACTTGGGGTAATTAGATGATTTGTCCCTAAAATGGATTACCATATCCATTCCATCAATTATCTTCTTAATAAAGGTAATGCTTTAGAATGGACAAACCCTTGTCAAAAATCAATTGATAATATGACATAATCATTGCCTCACCCACCTACTCTTTGTCCCCTTATAATGATTGACTTTTGATCTTATAAACTTATTTCATGCCCATATTAGTTGGATGCTTGCCCAATAAGATGATATTGGAAGAGAGTATGACATTTACTATATCAGTTGAGGCCTCATTTATTATGAGAAATGTTACACAAAAGTTGAAAATGATTGCCTCACCATATTTTTTTAGCTAAAAAACTTTGACATTATATGCTTTATCAAACCATTTATGTTATCATTTATACCAATCCCATTCATCACTTCTTATCCAAAGCCTTTCTTCCTATAGATAGAATTGGAAAATTTATGGTTCTCTATAGAATTTGATCTCCAAATTATTACTAAAAAATATGTCAAAGGACAAATCATAGCTGATCAACTTGTTGCAGCTCCTATGCCCACTATCAATCACCTTAAAGATAGTCTTCCTGATGATAATATTCTCTATATTGAAGGCCTAAAAAAAACCATATAGCTCAAACATTACTTCCATAACTTCATTGTTGATCTTGAATCAAGTAATGTTAATGAATCTTCTATCTTCCCTAATACTACTAAACTAGAAGTAGTTATCAAATAACTTCCTAAAATTAATGTCTATTTACTTGAGGATAATTGGAACCTTCATTTTTATGGTGCTAAATGCCTTCAAGGAGTTGGGGTAGGTTTTATTATTACAATTATCCTTAGGAAAATCATCCCTTTATATTTTTTCTTAACATTTGATGTCAATAACAACATGGTAGAGTACAAAGCTTTAATCCTATGCATGAGAGCTGCCCTTGATTTAGATATCCAATACCTACATGCCTTGGGTGATTCCTAACTCATTTACCATCAAGTAAATGGTGATTACTAATGAAAAATAAAAAATATCATTTATTATAATCAAATTACAACTACTCTCACCAAATATTTCATCTCTTTCACTATCGACCCTATCCCTCAAGATCAAAATTCTATTGCCGATTCCCTTGATTTTTTAGCATCTAATTTTCATGCACACAAAGTTATTACTGATCCCATTTTTCTTATCCAAATACAAAAATATCCATCCTATATTCAACCAAATGTTTTATAATTTTCCACATTAAGGCTATCACCATTAACCAAAGCCCATGGTATAAATACATTATTCAATTTATAGAACACCAAACTTATCCTCCCAACCTAGATTCCCATGAAAAGACTCATATTCGCAAACAAGAGTTTAAATATGTATTTTTATATAACATATTCTATTATCATAATGTTTAAGGTACATTTATCTATTGTGTTATTTAAGATGAGGTGCTTCCTCTTCTTGAACAATCACATGGAGGCATTTATTGTGGACAATATAGCAGACATACTACAACCTGTAAATTCTTACGTATGGGATACTTTTGGCCTACTCTTGAAAAGGATGAAATTAAATATACTAAAAAGTTTAATCCTTAACAAATTAATAATTATTTAATTTATTCACCTCCATCCAAGATTCAAACTATCAAATCTTCCTGGCTATTATCCATGTGGGGATTAGATCTCATCGATAAATTACCTCAATCTCAAGACAGGCATGTCTTCATAATCATAACCATAGAATACTTCACCAAGTAGGTTGAGGCTATGCCCCTCATTAATGTCACTGGTACCACCATATCCAAGTTCATTCTTATTCAAATCATTTTACACTTTGGTGTCCCTTATACTATCATTTTAGATAATGGTGGTAGTTTTAAAAATAATAATGTCAAACAACTCTATGCTAAATTTAAAATCAATCACAAATTTTCCACACCCTATCATTCATAATGTAATGGATAAGCCAAGGACACAAACAAAATTATTAATAAAATTATCTAAAATATAATTCATGAAACCTACATGGATCAACACCTTCATCTCTATTTTGCTCTATGGGCCTATTGTACTAACATACATACTGTCACCATGACAACATTGTTCTCTCTAGTCTATGGTTTTGAGTCAATTTTTCCATTAAAATTTGAGATTACCTCTCTCCATATATCCCTTCATTGTATTATACCCAATGAATAATTACATGAAGCTCTCCTTCATGCTCTTGATCTCCTCAATGAACATCATCTTTTTGCTTTGGAACATAATTACCAATACAAAGCTTGTATTGCCAAATAACATAACAAATCAATTAAATTTTTCACATTTAATGTTGGTGATCTTGTCCTTAAATTAGACTAAACTCATGAAAAATAAGGTAAATATGCCCAAAAATGGTGGGGTCCCTATTTAGTTAAAGATATTCTTGCTCCAAGTACTTATCACCTTCAAACCAATAAAGATCATATTTTCAAAGAACCCATTGACACACAATTCCTCAAGAAGTATTTTTACTAATCCTTCCCTTATTTTCATGATTTTTATAAGCTATATATCTTACACTTTATTTAGGTTACTCATACAGGTCTCACCCTTTGCAATAATTCTCTCTTTTCACAAATCTTAATCCTATCTTTTAGTCTTTTGGTTTCCATTTTTTCTCATGAGTTGCATTATAAAACCATGGGTAAGACTCAATCTTCCTCATGATGTACTTTTATCCTCTTTATTTTCTCACTTTCCAACCTCTTTTTGGCACCCTTTAGGTTTATCATTTATGAGTTATAGTGTAAAACCATGGATAGGACCTTGCATTCCTCATAAAATCACCATCTTGTCATTCCTTTCTCTAGAATATGTTTTGAAATGGCTATGCATTTTTTATCCTCATTTTTAGCTTTAGGTTTTTCTTGTCTTATAGATATAATTTGCACAACAATATATGTTATCATGTTTTCCTCCATTTACTTCATTCTTATGATAAGGAGTCACACTTTACTATCCTTGTCTCCCTTTTCTACCCTTTGTCACATTTTTTGTGATTTAAATTAATTCAAATTGTTTCATGCCTCATTCCTCTTGATTTCCTTTCCTTTCACTCCACATTGGATAAAATAAGGTCAAAGTCAAGATATCACTTTTATTTCACCTAGATTTATGAGACTCTTAGACACCATGCTCTTTGAGTTATCTCTCTTAATAACCAAGTCCCAAGTATTCAAATGAAAGTCATCTTTAAAACCCATGTTTGGTTTTCAAAATCTATATGGAGGAGGAATATTAAAAATAAATCCATCAAGAAAGTTAGAAGCTAAATCATTTGAAACAAAAGGCAATGATATACAAAAAGCAACATAAAAATCTCAAAATTTAATATCACACTAAAAGACATGATTACAAGCACATCTCCTATCTCCAATCAAAGTTCAAACTCCATAGTTGGCCTCAAGATAGAGCAAAGGTCCATTGGGGTGTGGTAGGCTAGTAGATTGGAATAGGAGAATTCAACAAACTCTATGGTGCTACCTACTTTCTCATATAAGTACCCAATTTTTGCAGTAGACTGACAAATCTATAAAGGGTCCTAGTGAATGAGAAACACATTGTGGGAAGGTAGGTCCATTTTAATTTTCATGCATATAGCCTTCATGGAATGATCTAAAAACTTCATTTTTTGATCTAAGACTTTTGTGGCTAAGATAAGTTCTTCAGAGTCCTTAAGGTCGACAGTCCTCTTATTTTGACAAACCTAATTTTGAGTGTCTTGACTTTGATAAAGAGTTATTATACCTTGGTTTTTCTTTCATTCTCCCCTCCACCCATTTCATTTCCCCATTGATAGGCCAATTTTTATTCTAAATATTTTTCCCTCTTCTATACTTCCTTCTTCCTCACATCTTAAAAACATTCTCACACTAATTTGTTTTAATTTTATCTATCCTTCGAACAAAACAATATGCTTGAGCAACTATGGATTTATTTCTTTACACCATGGCTTTATATTTATAGATGTGACTTGATTTCTTTTTATCATTTGTCATTATTGTACCACTTTTTTTTGGACACTTGAGTCCATTTTTACTTTCATTACATTTTCCATTATTGAGTGAGGTTGGCTTGTTAATTCTCACTCACCAATGTTTTTTTCCCTTTTATGCACCTTTTCCCATTGATGATTGAGTAAGGATTGTTAATTCTCACTCATCAATTTTATTTTACCATTTTTACTTACCCATCTTTGTTTAAGTAAGTATTGTTACTAATTTCACACTAATGTTTGATTACCATCCCTTTTGACATGTATCCTTAGTATGACTTGGTGAGTTTGCCTTTCTTACTTAAGGTTTACTTATTTGAGTTTTTCGACATTTAGTAGCCTTGGATTTTTGGCTACTCAATTTTATCTAAATTTTGATTTGGTAATTTGGTCTAACATACCACTTGTCACCCCATCTTTCCAAATTTCTAAGTATGTCCCATTCACATAGCACCAATTATCTTGGCTTTCCTATTTTTTTTTAAATTTTTGCTCTTTAGTTTTATATTCTTGGGTTTGTCAAAAGTAGCCTCTTTACCCTCCACACTAAAAAATACATATACAATAGACAATCATCCAATGATAAAGGTAAGTCAAGGTACGCATTACATTTACTTCTTAGCTATTTAATTTTTAGTTATTTTTGCTTTAAAATACTTCAATTTTTTTTTTAGCCTCAGAGTTGTGTGTTACTATGTTCTTTCTCAAAACACCATCCCCTATTGCACCTGAGTGACATGTGATAAGATCAGAGTCGGGAATATGTATACACATAATATTTTCACACTTTACCAATTATTGATTCTTTCTATCTTGTAAGAACCCATCGAGTCTCAATCTCTCTGAGTGCACACCTTAAGGGGTGTACCAAGAAAGGAGTGGGTAAACAATTAGTGCTTCATAAGATTGTTATCCTTTTTTCCACTTGTTACCAATCCATCTAGCTCATAAAAACATTCCCCTAAGCTTTGTCTCCTCGTTTTTACACTCCTCTAGTCATTTACTACCTTTAGTACCCATTTTACTAACATAAAACCTCTTTTGAAATTTTACATGACTAGGTCGACTCGATCGACCTTATAATATTATTATCAAAACTTATTTAGGGTCTAGGTTAGCTCTTGTCTAACCTAGACTATGACCTAGTGAGTTTTTGTCAATAATGATACTAGGTCGACTGGTTTGACCCTATCATCTAAAGTTTTTAGAAGGGTTTAGGGTTAGACATGACTATATAAACACATCCATTTCACCATTATTAAAGAGACATAAAGAGTTATTATTCATTTACATTTCTTTATAATTTGTTTTTTCACCATTCTACTTGAGGAGTCTTAGTTTATGGTTTCTACTTGGAAAAGAATCTAGTCTTGTGGAGAAGTCTATGATGCTTTGGCCTTTCCTAGTGATCCTTACAAACCAAAACAACCTCTTAAGAAACACCTCTAGCCAAGGGAGAGATTGAGTCTCAATGGGTTCATATTTTAGGTAAATATCTCTAAATCTTCTCTTCTCTTCAGTAGATAGAAGTAGTATAAGTAATGGATTTTGAATAATATTACTCTTCTTCTCCATTGGATTAGGGTTTTACCTATACATGGCTCAATTAGGATTATCTTATACATGTTTATGTTTATTTTTTATCACCCCCCACTTTATGACACAAGCTTTGGTGAACACTAGATTATATTTATTTGCTTTACTTATTATTAATATAGCGAATTGAAAACATATGACTTAGTTAGGGTTATTATATGATTTTAATTGATTAGAGGCTTTAGAACCCTCCCTAGTGATCTTATTGTGGTAAGATATCCCCTAATTAGGTCTAGTAGATCCATATTAGTCATGTTACCAATTATCTAATGGATCCCAAATCATAAGTATAAGTAGGATCTATCTTCTTTGAGCTAGGATTGATTTATGGATCTGATACATTTATAATTACATATAATGTGTATCTACAAGCATTCAAT